>WNWK01027969.1:0-15000 GCA_009830355.1 Cherax destructor | reverse complement strand
AGGTGTAGACCTTAAAAGATGTACCTTTAAACCCCCCTCCTTACATCACCATTGCATACTCTGACAGATACCTTGTGCTTGTTCATTTGGCGTCCACCTAACCCATGTGCCTTATCAGTCCTCCTCGCCACACCAGTCTCTGACCCACGATCGCCTTAGCTACTGGGTTAAGCCCTGGTACTATCCCTTCCAATTATAACCTTCCTCTCACCAACCTGCTCTTTCACTATCCCCACTTTTCCCTTGACCCCACAAGGGTTTTACCTAAACTCTTCCATTCATTCATTCAAGTCCCTTGTTATGCAGAGCATTTCGGGCAAATTAGGTCAATTTTGTCCCAAGATGTGACCCACACTAGTCGACTAACACCCAGGTACCCATTTTTACTGATGGGTGAACATGGACAACAGGTGTAAGGAAACACGCCCAATGTTTCCACCCTTGGCAGGAATCGAACCCAAACCCTCACTGTGTGAAGCAAGAGCTTTGCTACCAGGCCATGGGCCACTGTCAAGAGATACTGGCCTGTACCTGCACCTTCTAGCAGGCCTCAGGGTGCATTGGGAACATAATACATACAGTCATTAGCCAACTTCCTTCCATTTGGCAGAGGTTTCTTTTCCAGACACTGGAAGGCAGAACTCGATATGGAGCACACTGTCAGTGGCCCTATAAACCCCTAAACAACAACACCACGCCTCCCTAAGGACTTCTTTGCCAGCTTTCGTCGGGTGTGGATATCTCTCTCTAGCCTGAGTATCAGTGACAAATTTCTTCCGTTCTTTTTGAGATACTTGTCCTCGTCTACATTGTCCACCACACACATTACAAGAGGAGCACCTCCCGGAATGCCCGAAATGCTCAGCATAAGCGACTTTCTATATAGTAGTAGTATGTCATTGATGTCAGCTAGGCCTGTAAACCATGTACATGTAGTAATTAAAGATATTATTATTATTATTATTATTATTATTATTATTATTATTATTATTATTATTATTATTTATTATTATTATTATTATTATTATTATTATTATTATTATTGTTGTTGTTATTATTGTACTTAGCATTTTATAAAATGTAAATCATACATTGTAACCATTGCAAAGAAATAAAAATTGCTCTGTATTGTATCTATCGGTTTATTTACAGCCCCATTTTTCCAGCTCTGAGATAATTCTTTTGTTTTGTAAGCGGTTAATAATAATAATAATAATATTTTTTTTTCTACAAGTACATATACAGTGGACCCTCCCTTTTCGTGATTAATCCGTTCCAGAGGTCTGACGAAATGTGAAAATAACGAAAACTGAAACCATTTTTCCCTTAAGAAATAATGTAAATCCAATTAATTCGTTCCAAACACCCAAAAGTATTAACAAAAAAATAGTATTTTTTTTAGAGATTAAATATAGATTTACATACAGAAAAGAATGACAAATAAAGATAAAGCAAACTTGCACACGAGACTCACTCCCTACGAAAGCAAAAGACTCGGCAGGCGATGTAACATCCCCCCAATGAAAAGCAGGGGTGCCACTAGCACGTTGAGGGACAACACAATGGCTGTCTTCAAGCAGGCACTGGACAGGCACCTAAAGTCGGTACCTGACCAGCCAGGCTGTGGCTCGTACGTTGGACTGCGTGCGGCCAGCAGTAACAGCCTGGTTGATCAGGCTCTGGTCCAACATGAGGCCTGGTCACAGACCGGGCCGCGGGGGCATTGACCCCTGGAATTCTCTCCAGGTAAACTCCAGGTCCAGGGACTGGGCCCCAAAGTTTTGATAGCTGAGCAAGTTACAAAGGTAATGAACTCACAAGTTACAAAGGTAATGAACTCACAAGTTACAAAGGTAATGAACTCACAAGTTACAAATGTAATGAACTCACAAGTTACAAAGGTAATGAACTCACAAGTTATAAAGGTAATAAATCATGTAAGTAAATTTACTTACTTACGTTTATACATGGTTACAATCATGAACAAATTATAAAGTAATGAGCAGTTCACTAGTCTACACCCGGTTAATGAGTTCTTGGTGCAAATGTTAATTGTTGGGTCACATACACACACACACACACAACTATCTTCTCGAATTCAATCCCACCAAATGCAAAGTCATGAAGATCAGTGAAGGGCAAAGAAGACCGCTGACAGAGTACAGACTAGGCGGACAAAGGCTACAAACCTCGGCAAAGGAGAAAGACCTTGGGGTGAGTATAACGCCAAGCACGTCTCCGGAGGCACACATCAACCAGATAACTGCGGCAGCATATGGGCGACTGGCAAACCTAAGATTAGCGTTCCGTTACTTTAACAAGGAATCGTTCAAGACACTGTACACCATGTACGTCAGGCCCATACTAGAGTATGCAGCACCAGTCTGGAACCCACACCTTGTCAAGCACGTAAAGAAACTAGAGAAAGTGCAAAGGTTTGTGACAAGGTTAGTTCCACAACTCAGGGGACTGTCCTATGAAGAAAGGTTGAGGGAAATAGGACTAACAACACTGGAGGAAAGAAGGGTCAGAGGAGACATGATAACGACATACAAAATACTGCGGGGAATCGACAAGGTAGACAGTGACAGGATGTTCCAGAGAGGGAACACAGAAACAAGGGGACACAACTGGAAGCTGAAGACTCAGATGAGTCAAAGGGATGTTAGGAAGCATTTCTTCAGCCATAGAGTAGTCAGGAAGTGGAATAGTCTAGAGAAAGATATAGTGGAGGCAGGAACCCTACATAGTTTTAAGACAAGGTATGGTAAAGCTCATGGAGCAGGGAGAGCAGAGACCCAGTAGCGGACAGCGAAGAGGCGGGGCCAGGAGCTGAGTATCAACCCCTGCAACCACAATTAGGTGAGTACACACACTGTGTGTGACCCCTGCAACCACAACTAGGTGAGTACATACACACACACTCTGCTGGAGCTTGGCAAGAACGTCCACCTGATTTAACTGGAAACTTCTAGTTCTTATTCATATTTACAAAGGAACTCTTGTTCCCATTTTCTTTCATGGCCCAGCTTTGGGCAACAAATTTTCCCCGGACATCGGGAAGTCGGGTTCGATACGGCGTAACCTGTCAGTGGCCCTATAAACCCAACAACAACAAAAACAATCTTGGTAGTTCCCATCTTGTCTTTTGGCACGACGGGTTTATAGATTGGGCTTTTAGTATAATAGCCGGATTATTCTGTAATAATTGTAGTGAGCAACCACGGCATCATGCGAGCTGTTATTCTAGCAGCTGGTTATGGTACCAGGTATGATATAAGTCAATGGGCTCTGGTGGTCTGGTGGCTAAAGCTCTCGTTTCACACGGCGAGGGCCTGGGTTCGATTCCCAGCCAGGGCAGAAACATTGGACGTGTTTCTTTACACCTGTTGTCTATGTTCACCCATCAGTATAATGGGTACCTGGGTGTTAGTGGACTGGTGTGAGTCGCATCCTGGGACACTGACCTAATCTGCCCGAAATGCTCAGCATAACAAGGGACTTTCTATATAGTAGTATGTCATTGATGTCAGCTAGGCCTGTATACCATGTACATGTACTTGTAGTAAATATTATTATTATAATACAGTTACGTCACTACATGTGCACATTAATACAGTTACGTCACTACAAGTGCACATTAATAGTTACGTCACTGCACAAGTGCACATTAATAGTTACGTCACTACAAGTGCACATTAATAAAGTTACGTCACTGTACAAGTGCACATTAATAGTTATGTCACTGTACAAGTGCACATTAACAAAGTTACATCACTGTACAAGTGTATGCCGCGCTGTATAACCCCTGTGGTTTAGTGCTTCTTTTGATTATAATAATAATAATGTACAAGTGTACATTAATAAAGTTACGTCACTGTACAAGTGCACATTAATACAGTTACGTCACTACAAGTGCACATTAACCCTTTCAGGGTTATTGACGTACTAGTACGCCTAAATTATAGCGCCCTCAAATCAAGCAGAAACAGGCTGTTAGGCCTAGATGTGATAGATTGGAAAGCAAAAGTAATGTAAGAGGCGCCTGAAAACGTGACTAATGAACAAAGAAGATGTTATTTTAGTGCCAGGAATGTCTGCCTTGTTTATTCTGGACCCTATTTTGAAATTGGCATCGTTTGAAATTTGTGTGAAATTGGCCAAATTGCCATTTTCTGACCACAATTTTGGGTAGTTGAAATTTGTAAATAGGCGGTTTCTTGTACTCAATCGATAGAAGAAATGGAGTTCTAGCGAAATAGCTATAATTTTAGTTGACTGAAACATTGGAATTTGCCGAAAATAGGGCTCAAAGTGGGCGAATTCGTTGATGCGTAAATGTCATCCATACCGATAACTTCGCGAAAGCATAATTCCGTTAGTTTTCGATCAAATTTCATAATTTTTGTGAAGTTATGATTGGAAAAAGATTCTCTATCATTTCATTAGAAAATATATATGTATATTTTTTTTTAAATTCTTGGACACTGAGAACGAGTTTCGGAAAGGGGCCTTGGACCCTGAAAGAGTTAATACAGTTACGTCACTACAAGTGCACATTAATACAGTTACGTCACTGTACAAGTGCACATTAATACAGTTACACAAATTATCATACATAGGTAATTTACACACGTTACTATGTATGATAATTTTTGTAACTATTTATGTGTATTTGTACCTAAAGAAACTTGTTTCATTCTTACTTTACTTACATTCTTACTTATGAGGCCTGGTCAGACCGGGCCACGGGGGCGTTGACCCCCGAAACGCTCTCCTGAAGTTTACCTGGAAAGAGTTCCGGGGGTCAACGCCCCCACGGCTCGGTCTGTGACCAGGCCTTATGGTCGATCAGGGCCTGATCAACCAGGCTGTTACTGCTGGCCGCACGCACTCCAACATACGAACCACAGCCTGGCTGGTCAGGTACCGACTTTAGGTGCCTGTCCAGTGCCTACTTGAAGACAGCCAGGGGTCTATTGGTAATCCCCCTGATGTATGCTGAGAGGCAGTTGAACAGTCTTGGGCCCCTGACACTTATTGTGCTGTCTCTCAACGTGCTAGTGGCACCCCTGCTTTTCATTGGGGGGATGTTGCATTGTCTGCCGAGTCTTTTGCTTTCTTAGGGAGTGACTCTTGTGTGCAAGTTTGGTACTAATCACTCGAGAATTTTCCACGTGTATATAATAATGTACCTCTCCGGCCTGCGTTCTAGGGAGTACAGGTTTAGGAACTTTAATCGTTCCCAGTAATTGAGGTGGTTTATCGCAGTTATGCGGTATACTCCAGGTATACCCCAATGGAAATAAGCCACTTTGACCTTACAACTGTGTTACTCGCTGTATGACCCTTGTAAGTTTATCGCTTACTTCTGATTGTAATAAAAATAATACTCGTGTTACTATGATACTCAGTAGTAATCATCCAAGAATTGTGCAGCTGTTCCTAAATAAATGTTTTGTTACGTCGATAACATAGTAAATTTATTTAGGTAGGGGTACACATAAGTATAATTATCATACATAGTAATGTGTGTAAATTACCAAGGATAACCCCAGGAGGTAGGGTTAGTAACCCAGGATAACCCCAAGGGGGAGAATTAGATACCCAGGATAACCCCAGGGGAGGATTAGTAACCTAGAATAATTAGATACAGAAGATAACCTCAGAGCGAGAATTAGATACCCAGGATAACCCCATGGGGAGCTCTAGTGGCTAGAGCTCTCACTTCATGGCGAGGGTCTGGGTTCGATTCCCAGCCAGGGTAGAAACATTGGGCGTGTTTCTTTACACCTGTTGTCTATGTTCACCCATCAATAAAATGGGTAACTGGGTGTTAGTCGACTGGTGTGGGTCGCATCCTGGGACACTGACCTAATTTACCCGAAATGCTCAGCATAACAAGCGGCTTTCTGTATAGTAGTATGTCATTGATGTCAGCTATGGTCTGTATACCTTGTACATGTATTTGTAGTAAATAAAGATATTATTATTATATTATTATTATAATTAGATACTCAGGATAACCCCAGGGAAAGATTTAGATACCCAGGAAAACCCCAGGGAGAGTGTTATCCACCCAGGATAATCCCAGGGGAGGGTTAGTAACCCAGGATAACCCCATGGGGAGGTTTAATAACCCAGGATAATCCCAGGAGGAGGGTTAGTAACCCAGGATAACCCAATAAAGTCAGTGTGTTATCAGGGACTGTGTCTTATTTCCATTATGGTCCTTTAATTTATCCCCTACTCCCCAGGATGCTCTCAAGGGAGGTTCCTTGATCCTGGTGAGGGGCTCTTGATCCAAGGAACTGAACCAGTGCTCCAATTACTTGGATCGAAACTGAGTGCCTTCTAGTTCCCCAGAAGCTATATAACCCCTATGGGTTGAGCACTCCCATCTATGAATCTGATAATAATAATAAAGATAATAATTCCCCAGGATGCGACCCACAGCTGTCTAACTAACACCCTAACTAACTTGCTGCTAAGTGAACAAGGACAGCAGGTGTAAGGAAACATGACTATCATTTCACCCATGCTGGGGATTGAACCCTGGTCCCTCAGTGTGTGAGCTGAGGTGCTACCAACTGATCCACAAGCACTGTGTGACCCATACGATTTGGCAAATGTTTTTTTAATATAATAATACAAATTAATAATAATAATAATAATAATAATAATATCAGAACATTACTTTTTACATATTTCTTATTGGCCTCTTCAGGCATACCTTTAATAACCTTGAAGAGAGCCATGATGCTGGCAAAGGGCTCTTGATCTGAGGATGTAGAGCTACCCTCCTCTTCCTTGGATCAAACTTGATTACCTCCCATTCCCTAGGTAATGTATGAATGACCCTTATGGGTTTAGCTCCTCTTGAATTCAATAACCTTCAGCCTCGGGATAACTCACTAAAGTCAAACAGTGTGCTTTGTATATTTCAAGGGTTCTTGAGCCAAAGAATTTGCACTATTCTTCCATGTCCTTGGATCAAACATGATTAGTTTAAAATTCACCAGGCACTATGATTCTTGTGGATTTAGTGCTTTAAGTGAATATCCCTCAAGGGAGATTCCTTTATGCCCGTGAGGTGATTTTTAATAATAATAATCTTTATTCTACAAGTACGTGATACAACTTATGCAGACCATAGGTGACATCAGTGACATACTATATAGAAAGCCCCTGGTTATGCAGAGCATTACCCACAACTTAGGTTAATTTTATCCCCAGAATGCCAACCACAACAGCTGGCTAACACTCAGGTACCTACTTACTGCTAGGTGAACAGGGACAGCAGGTGTCTCGAGGAAACACGCCCCCAATGTTTCCACCCATACCAGGAATTGAACCACGGACCTCAATGTGTGAGCTTTAGAAAAGCAGGTCCAAGGAATTAGACCTACTTTCCTCTACCTTGGGTTGAGTCTGACTGCTTCTCATTTCTTTAGGCACTGTATGACCCCTGTAGGTTTAGTTCTTTCCCATGAATATAGAAATACTAATTTTCCATGATAAAGCTCTACATGGAACCAAACATTGTTTCAATAATGCTCCCCATGGGAGGTTCCGTGATGCTGGTGAAGGGCTCTTGATCTAAGGAAAGGAGCTTGTGTCTTCCTTCCCAGGATCAAACCTGAATGCCTACCATTTCCCCAGGTGCTGTATGACCATGCAGGTTTAGCATTCTTTCCTCCCCCCATCCCAAGAATTTAATAATGTTTCAGTAAAAACATGAAAACATCCCTGCAAATCTGTGAGTTACTGTTCATATTTCTCAGTAATAGATGTATGCTATTTCGTCTTTGGACTCGAGTTGTGGAGATGCGAAATGCTCTGCATATAATGAGCTTTTGGCATGTTCACCCAATTGTTACACTCTTCTGTACAAACATGTATCATTATTATTATTACTATTATTATTATTATTATTATTATTATTATTTTTATTATTATTATTATTATTATTATTACGTATTATTATTATTATTATTATACATTGGTACCTTGGTTTTCATCGATAATTCATTCCAGAATGCTGTTCGAGCGCCGTTACTGAACAAATTTGTTCCCATAAGGACAAATGTAAATTAGATTAGTTCGTTTCAGACCCCCAAAAATACACTTGCAAAAGCACTTACAATAATACACTTACATAATTGTTCGAGTTGGGAGCTGTATGAAAACCGAAGTATACCACTGTATTATTATTATTATTATTATTATTATTATTATTATTATTATTATTATTATTATTATTATTATATTATTAAGTACAGTGCCTGCATTCTGAAGGAGGGGTGATAATGTTGCAGTTTTATAACTGTAGTGTGAGCATGCCTCTAGCAAGACAGTGATGGAGTGAGTGACGATGAACGTTTTTCTTTTTTGGGCCACCCTGCCTTGGTGGGAAGTGGCCAATGTGTTAATAAAAAAAATAACTATTTTGTCTAGAAAATATTGAACTGAAATAGAGTTTTTGTTGACAGATTGGAGCAGGACCTGAGGAACGACACCAGCGGAGAGTTTTCTCATCTTATTGGTGTGCCAAAGCCCTTACTTCCTGTAGGCAGCTGTCCACTTATAACACATTGGATCCAGACCTTTGATCAGACTCCGGAAATAACAAGCATTGTTGTTGTTGTTAACGATCTTTACAAGAAATTGTGAGTTAAGCATATACAGTAAGGCCTCAACTTCCAACCTTAATACATTCTTGAAAGTTTATTTTTAAATTGAGCGTTCAGTACTCAGAACACATTTTCCCATAAGAAACAACAGAAAATAGATTAATTCGGTCTCGGGCCCTAATTTTCCGTATCTGATTTCAGTTAATTTTTTCCCGTCAATTTTTATCCAGTCTCTTAGCATCATTATGCTTTTTCAATTACATATGTAAATACAGTGGACCCCCGAGTTTCGGTCATAATTCATTCCAGAAGGCTGTTCAAGTGCCATTACCAAACGAATTTGTTCCCTTAAGGAAAAATTAGATTAGTCCTTTCAGACCCCCAAAAATACACATACAAAAGCACTTACAATATTAAACTTACATAATTCTTCGATTTCCGAGGTGACCGAAACTCGGGGATCCACTGTACAACATAACAATATTTCTACGATGTGTACAAAATAATTAAATAATATAAATAAAGCATTTAACTATGTTATGTACTGTTATGTTAGTTTCCCTTACTTTATCATCAAGGTTCTCACTACATGTTCTAGCATAGGGTATTAATTTAGGTCTTATAGTCTAGGGGGGATACTTACATTCATGATTAGCTGCTGCATCTGAAAATCTTCACTAGTCCTCTCCATGGGTTATTTAAACCATCATTATAAAAATAAACTATATTCAGAGATCATTATACAGGATATACAAGCCTTAATCATAACAACATGTAACTAGCATCTCCAAACCACATGGCATGGTCCACCTCCACATTTAATACCCCATTTTCTCCACATCACTCCTACCCTCAGTGTCTTGACACACTATAACTCATAGGTTATGCTGGCTGCTTCAATTTAACACATATCTTCCTTACTTCTGGCACACCATTCTGCCCAGAAACATATCAACAAAGCCCAGTCTCCACCACCAGTTCTACCTTTCAGCCATCTTGGGAAGAGAGAGAAAGAGGGAGGAGCTTCTTCCTCTTCAAAACACACAAAACAAAAGACTGTCATCTTGCACATTCTACATATGTACCCACAATACATCTTATTTACTTACAATGAGACATGCAACTTTATAAACTACTTATTTAAATGTGTGTATTTATAACCTATTATATTGAGAAAATCAGGTTAATTCAGCTTTTTTTTAAGTCTTAAGGGTGGCCTGACCTCAAAACCTCATTAAGCAAAATTATGATCAATTCAATATAATTAGGTATTCATGTTACTTAATTACATCAATACATGTTGGGTCCTATAGCCCTCATAACATGTACAGTATTTACCTTGAATGTAGATCCTGTCTTGCTCACTGGAAGCGATATTTCTTGCTTATTTTCAGCTGTGTAAGTAATCTCTACTATCAGAAGTGTGAGTCACTTATGTGCGAAGCATCATAACTAGGAACATTGTAAGTCACGGCCCAACTATACTGTACTTACTGATAACGAAAACATTATAGTTTGCATGTATACATCTTTCTTGCATATGTTCAGAAAGCGAGGTAATAATGAAGATGTCTTTTCTGAATTCCTCATTTTCTTAACCCACTAGTTCACCTTTTTTTGGACTGTTAAACAGTAATCCCATAATCGGCAATAGCTTTCTTACTGAAACTTCACTTAGCGACTAAGGAGATATTAGAGAAAAATTTCACTTTGCCATAACCTTGTTTCCTATTTAGTGACCTCTAGTTGCAGGGCAGAAAAAGCAGGATTGTCTGTGCTGCTCCCCGGACAAATAAATGAACATAAGTGATGACCAGGATTGCATACTAGGGTGATGCACCCTGTGTGGTACACTGGCTAGAATCACTTCAGTCTACGTTAACTGACCATTAACCAGTTAGTTATAATACTGTATTTAGGAATGTTGCAAATAAATATAATTTTGTTTTAACCCTTTCGGGGTTATGGTCGTACAAGTACGTTTTACGCACTGTGGTCATTGACGTACTAGTACTCCTAAATTCTAGCACTCTCAAATCAAGCAGAAACAGGCTGTTAAGCCTAAGTGTGATAGAATGGGTCTGTGCGGTCAGTGTGCGCAGTATAAAAAAAATTCCTGCACCAGACAGTGCATAATGAGGAAAAAAAAACTGACCGTGTTTTTGGTTTAAAACAGCAACTTTGCAGTCTATTTTCTTATGGTATTTATGCTTGTATTCTTGTTTTCTTAGTCTCATTTTATAGAATAGATGATATATTACAGAAATAGAGATAATTTTGACTGGTTTTACGATGACAAGTACCTTGAAACTGAGTGCAAAGTAGCGAAAATGTTCGATTTTGGCCAATGTTCAGGAGTAAACAAATCACACCATGCGTCCAATACACATCAACTGGAGAGTCTAATATTCTTGCACAAGTGTGCTGATATTATTTATACCATTTTTACAGTGATGCAGTTGTATACATAACAGTAAATCTTCTATTTTTTGTGAGAATAAAAATTCAAAATGGAAAGCAAAAGTAATCTAAGAGGGGCCTGGAGACGTGACTAATGAACAGAGAAGATGTTATTTTAGTGCCAGGAATGTCTGCCTTGTTTATTATGGACCCTATTTTGAAATTATCATCGTTTGAAATTTGTGTGAAATTGGCCAAATTGCCATTTTCTGACCACTATTTTGGGTAGTTGAAATTGGTAAATAGGCGGTTTCTTGTACTCAATCGATAGAAGAAATGGAGTTCTAGCGAAATAGCTATAACTTTAGTAGACTGAAACATTGGAATGTGCCGAAAATAGGGCTCAAAGTGGGCGAAATCGCCGATGCGTAAATGTCATGGCTACCGCTAACTTCGCGAAAGCATAATTCTGTTAGTTTTTGATCAAATTTCATAATTTTTGTGGCGTTATGATCGAAACAAAGATTCTCTATCATTCCATAAGAAAAAATATTTTTTTTTTTTTTTAAATTCGTGGACCCTGAGAACGAGTTTCAGAGAGACCCCTTGGACCCCCAAAGGGTTAAGAGCCGTCTCCCACTGAGGTATGGCGACTCTAAAAATGGGGAAACTCATTTAGTGTCATTTATTCAATCGCTGTCTTGACAGAAGCATGCTGACATCACAGCATTAACATAAACCCTCCACTTAAACTTCTCACCAACCTTAACAGGACGCACGACCATAACACTAGACACAGATCACTGTTTGATGTACCCCATGTTCATATCACACTGTGCAAAAACTTTATGCACATAAAGGGCCCCAAAATTTGGAATTCATTACCAGTAAATACTAAAGTAACCTGGTCTGAACATCAATGTAAGACTCTTCTCAAAAACCACATACTCACTCTAAACTAAAAACTCAATATGCACACAATACTTAACTTTACCAAATAATATAATTTAACCCTTTACCGGGCACTCCCTGGAAAATGATAATTTCGAAATGTATTTCATATGAGTGGATAGAGTAACTCAATGTAAGGATAATGAGCCCATATAATTGAAATTCTAAAAAAAACTTTTCACGCAATTGCCAATATTCAAGGACCGTCTACAGACGGTCCCGACCGTTAAAGGGTGTCAAATTCTGAATGTTGCAAATTTGCAATTGTTAATAAAACACCAAATAAGTATTTTTCTATTTTATTATACTAATAGACAATATCAAAAACACAAATGGAACTTGTTTCCAAACATTTTGTAGGTATAAAAATTATAAAAGTGAACCAAAGAGCAACATGGACACATTGCAAAGGGATAAAACTTTCAAGTCCCATATTCCTGAATTTCCTGAGAAAAAACAATCATTCTTGATCACTAATTGCTACAATGAAAGGCTATGAAGCAATTTCTTTCCTTCTTGATGCATAGATTTACCTTGCATACGGCACACAAAAATGAGGATGTGACATGATTTTTGTTTTGCTGCAATAATTGCATGTAAATATTCTGCCTTGCACTGGCCAGTGACCTAGCATTTTATCAAACCTATCATTTTGGTCAAACCTCACACTGTCATCAGGCCTTTCTGCACGTTGGTACTGCACTGGAGATGGCAACAGGTCATCTGGTTCTGGATCTGAGTCACTTTCCACCAAAATGCAGAGATATTTGAACTTCTTTTGGAAGGGTTCACAATAGAACAATTTCTCATTGATCTGGAATGACAATAAGAATGTTCTGTACACACCCAGACCACTACAGAATTCATATATGCACTAGAAATTTTTATATAAATATTTATTTACTGAAATTTAAAATGTGGCCCTGACGGGCGGGACCGTCTGTACACGGTCCTCTTTTGTTGCACTTTTTTCAATTGCATGGTACACTCATATTATGCATATCTAACTCCTGATATATATCTCAAAATATGCCTAAACTATTCATTTACACACTGGACACAACAATTAGTACTTACCGACATTGTAGAGAGTATAATCACAGTGTATATGAGTGGAACAAGAGCAAAAATTCGGCTCTGGGTGACGCCAAGCGAGAAGTGTTTACATTTTGGTCTCTCAACCAATGGGAAGCGAGCAGATGCCGGTCTCACTTAGCTGGAGCGACTCACAGAAGGCTTGTGATTGGTCAGATATAGAGAATGGGAACCTAGATGCGCTGGGGGAGTAGGATGACACACGCAAAAAACACGTGTTTAGGACCGTCTGTACACGGTCCTGCCCGGTAAAGGGTTAATTACAGTGGTCCCTCGGTTTTCGCCGAAAATTCGTTCGAGAATGCTGCTCAAATGCCATTACCGAACGAATTTACTTCCTTAAGAAATAATGTCACGTAGGTTAGTCTATTTCAGACCCCCAAAAATACACTTGCAACAGCACTTACGAAAATACACTTACATAAATGTTCGAGTTTTGATATTCACGAAAACCGAGGGACCACTGTACAGTGGTCCCCCGAGTAACGAACACCCCGGAAATCGTACAATTATGTAAGTATAATATTGTAAGTGCTTGTGGAAGTGTATTTTTGGGGGCCTGAAATAGACTAACCTATGTGACATTATTCCTTAAGGAAGTAAATTCGGTCGGTAATGGCACTTGAGCAGGCTTCTGGAATGAAGTTTTTTCGTTACTCGGGGGTCCACTGTATTTACTTTGATATAAACAACCTGCAAATTACTTTCAAATTGTCCCAATGTCATATCCCCAAATTGTTAATTTGAGTAAACTTGCTGTCTGCTATAATTAAAAACAGATGTACAACTCAATCAAACTATGATCAATTTCTCTAGTAGTATTAAGTACAGTGGACCCCCGGAAATCGAACATTTTTCGTTCCAGAATGCTTTTCAAGTGCTGTTACCGAACGAATTTATTCCCATAAGGAATAATATAAATTAGATTAGTCCATTTCAGACCCCCAAAATACACTTACAAAAGCACTTACAATAATAAACTTACATAATAGGTCGAGTTGGGAGGCATTCGATTTCCGGGGGTCCACTGTAGTCTGTAAGCCATTAAATTTAGTCTGCCCATAATGCCATGGCATGATAGTGGCTCTCTTTGCACTGCAACTCTTTATTGTAATTATATAATCTCAATGTAAACTTCAACGCATTATTGTAATTATATACTAATCTCAATGTAAACTTGCAAGGAAATAAAAATTTGAATTTGAATTATTATTATATTTATTATAGTATTAGTACTGTATTACTATTACATACATCATTATTATTATTATTATTACAATGGAACCCTGGATTTTGTCGGTACCAAATATCGTACGTTTCGGATTTAGATCACTTTTTTTGGGTGAAATTTTGCTCGGGATTTCGTACCTCCACCCGGAAATTGTCCGTATCAGACTCATCCGCCCGCCAGGGACACCAGTACTCATGCGTACGTGTCTCAGTCTGGCTCTGTCACTGGTTGAGTGAGTATTATTTCGCGCGTTCATCCGAAACATTTTATAATCATTGTTTTTTGTGCTTGTTTATTGAGTGCGACTGCGAAATAAGCCACCATGGGCCCAAAGAAAGTTCCTAGTGCCAGCCCTTTGGTAAAGGTGAGAAACACGATAGAATTCAAGAAAGAGATTGTAGAAAAATACGAAAGTGGCATACATGTGGCTGAGCTCACCAGGATGTATGGCAAGTCCAAATCAACAATCAGTTCCATCCTGGCAAAGAAAGCAGAAATCAAGAAAGCTGATGTTATGAAAGGGGTAAATATGCTAACGAAACAGGGATCACAAACAATCGAAGATGTGGAGTTGTTGTTGGTGTGGATCAACGAAAAGCAGTTAGCGGGAGATAGTGTTGTGGAGTTGATCATTTGCGAAAAGGCAAGGCAGTTGCATGCGGATCTAGTAAAGAAAATGCCTGAACGAGT
>WNWK01027968.1:5000-25818 GCA_009830355.1 Cherax destructor | reverse complement strand
CAGAGATGTGTGGGGGTGTCAACCTACGCTCCGGGCTCCCCAATCCTTCAGTTGCTGCATTGCAACATTGCATAGCCCTAACGAATGGTTAAAAAAATTTTTGCTAAGTTTCCACCCCTCGTGTTTCTCTTCTAAGATACACTGTCTGCGATTGTTTGTATTATATATATATATATATATATATATATATATATAAAAAAAAAAAAAAACCCTATAAAAAAATGAAGAATTCCCGCCGGATCCATTATAAAGGAACTATAAAAAACGTGAGAAAAAGGGCATAAAGGGCGTCCCCAATCACACCAAACAAAGAAACCCTCACAGTAGCGTAACATTCACGATCTGTGAAGAGGAAAAAAAAGGTAAACTTTCCCCCAAGAATTGATTGTAATTTATCATTAATTCTTCCCTTTTAAATTATAAATGAACCCAATTTATATAAACAAAAGAAATATTCATATTTTTTCAAAACTGCTTTTAATAAAACATATTCTATTATATTTCCCTCCAACCATGGACTTGCTTGATACAACCTTCTCAGCTTTTTGAAAATCAATTGATGGTTGTCTCCCATGAATAAATAACATTAGAATCTTGTCCAGTTCTAATGCTATATTTATGTTGTTTTAATCTTGTTAAGACTTTTACCAGTTTGACCATAATAAACTTTATCGTTTATTTTACAGGGAATCTTATAGACATCCGTCAGTTTTTGGGGGAAATTTTTTATCAAAAGTTTTTTACTGTATCAAGTTTTTTTAAATACAACTTTGATATTAAAATTCTTAAGAAAAGGCATACAACCAAGTTTTCTGGTAAGGAGAACCAACATTTTTTGGTGAATAAGGTTGGTTTTTCCCTTTTTTGGATTGTAAAAGTATTTCTACTATTTTAAAGATTTACAATTATGTTTCTTGGGTATTTTAAATCATTACTTTTCAAAATTATAGAGATTTCTTCATCTATGAACTCTGGGCTAAAATGCGTAAAGCCCCAAAAACATAGAAGAAAAACCGACACTTTAACTCATCTTGATGGAAGAGTAATAGTGTACATGGAAAATTATTTGTGGGTTTTTTCTGTAATTTTAAATTTTAAAATCAATGTTCCCTTAATAATAAAACATCTAGAAAGGCAATGAGTTATTTACTTAAACAACAGTAAAATTTATAGAATGAGCTAAGCTATTTAATTAACAAGGAAATGGTTTATGTCACATTCAGGCATAAGGCACAAAATGTCATCAACATATCTATCCACTTAGCTCTATTGGGAAGGATTGTGTTGCAATCTTGTTTCGAAAAATTCCATATATAAATTACTAAGAACGGTGAAAGAGGATTTCCCATTGCCATACCAAACTTCTAGGGGTTTAAAAATCATCATTAAATACAAATTTTGCATCAACAATACAAAGTTTAATAAGTTTAATGATAGTAGGAACTGGTTGGTAAATCGTAATTAACCAGTTCTTCAGATAAAACTTTAGTAAATCATCAACTGGAACTTTTGTAAAAAAAGGTAACATCAAAACTAACCATATTGAAATCATTTAAATCAGTCAAGGGCTTAATTTATCAACTAAATCAAGTTGTTTTTAATAAAAAGTTTGTCCAACAATTGGGCTCAAAATATCAACAAGCCATTTAGAAAGTTTAAAAACTGAACCTATGGAGCTAATAATTGGTTTTAACAGGATTCAGGTTGTGTGTTTTAATTAATCCAAATAAAGGTAAAGATGGATTAGTGGGAAATAAATTTTTTAATTAATTCATCTTTGCTTCAATAGTGCTTTATTGTTTTATTGAAATTGCTGTTAACGTTTCAAGGGATTCTTTCAAGTTTAGAATAGGTTTCAAAACATCTAGGAGGCTATTCATTTTTTTGGGAATCGGTTTCTTTCAAATTACTTGCATTTATTTTTCGCTTTAGTGAGGCGCAAATTTTTATTATTCAAAAGGAATCTAAGATTAAAAAATCTTTGAGGGCAATTGGGAATATTTTGTTTTAACATTGAGCTATATAATCCCACAAAAATTTCATCAGTGGATAAATCAGAGGATTTTCAAATTACAGAAGGCTTTTTATTTCAACATTATTAAGTTTTTTTTAAGTGCAAAACAAACAAACAAGAGAGCAGTTGATTTTTATCTAATATTTCATCTGATAATTAATTACAAAATTGTTATTAGCGTGCTTTGTCCAATCACTATTTTCAATTAAATTATCTAATTTTCTTAGTTTGTTTTTGAGATTATTACAAATCTTCTGAGTTTATTATAGCAATGATCCAACATACATGTTGCCATTCTGATGGAATAGCTTGATAAAGGAGAATTTTTTGTTTCTCAATATTTTGAATCTTCTTTCTCCTGTATTTTAGTAATTTCAATATGTTTCTGAAGAATAATTCTCATAAAATCTCAAAGGACGATCTCATGTCAAGGAGTCTATTTGGTAAAGAGATTTAGGCAAAACTTGTTCATTCAAACAGTCTTTTAAAAATTAGTCGAATTTTTAACATGTGACTCAATGCAGAAGAAAAATGGGAAACAAAAAAATATGATTAGAAAGCTTACCGAGAACAGAAGAAGTCGTGTGGACCATTGATGCAAAAGATCACAGTAAACAGGTGATATCAAAATATGCAAAAAACCACTATGAAAAATAGAAGAATTCAGCGCATTCGTGACTACTCACATTATCAAGGAACAAATGATGTGAGTAGTCACGAATGCCTTAATTCTTCTATTTTTTCATAGTGGTTGTTTTGCATATTTTGATATCACCTTTTACTTGTAATCTTTGCATCATGGATACCACGACTCTTCACATGTTCTCTTAGCTTTCCTAATCATATTTCTTTTGTTTCCCATTTTTCTTCTGCTGATCAAGTCATAAGCAAAATTCGACTAAAGCTGTAATGAAAAGTTTTGCTAAATACCAAATAGACTCCTTGATGAAGACGTCCTTGATGTTTATGAAATTTCTTCAGAACATATTGAAATACTAAATGGAAAAAGCATTCAAAATATTGAGAAACAAAAATTCTCCTTTTATCAAGCTATTCCATCAGAATGGCAACATAGTATGTTGGATCATAGCTATAATAAACTCAGAAGAATTTGTAATAATCTCAAAAACAAACTACAAGAAAATTAGATAATTTAATTGAAAATAGTGATTGGACAAAGCACGCTAATAACAATTTTGTAATTAACTTATCAGATGAAATATTAGATAAAAATACAACTGCTGCTCTTGGTTTCATTTAAGTTTTGCAACTTCAAAAACTTAATAATGTTGAAATTGCAAAAGCCTTCTGAATTTAGAAAATCCTCTATTATCCACTGATGAAATTAATATTAGTAAGGGATGTATATAGCTCAATGTTAAAACAAAATATTCCCAATTGTCCTCAGATTTTTAAGTCTTATGATTCACTTTTGAATAATAAAAATTTGCGCCTCACTAAAGCAGATAAAATAAATGCAATTGTAATTAGAAAGAAACCGATTACCAAGATAAAATGAATAGCCTCTAGATGATTTTGAAATCTATTCTAAACTTAGAAAGAATCCCTTAGAAACTGTTAACAGCAATTTCAATAAACAATAAAGCATCTATTGAAGGGCAAAGATGAATTAATTAAAAATTTACTTCCACTAATCCATCTTTACCTTATATGTAGGATTAATTAAAACACACAAACCTGGTAATCCTGTTAGACCAATTATTAGCTCCATAGGTTCATTTATAAACTTTCTAAATGGCTTGTTGATATTTTGAGCCCAATTGTTGGAAAAATTTCTAATTTTAATGTTAAAAACAACTTAGATTTAGTTGATAAATTAAGCACCTTGACTGATTTAAATGATTTCAATATGGTTAGTTTTGATGTTACCTCCTTGTTTACAAAAGTTCCAGTTGATGATTTACTAAAGTTCTTATCTGAAGAACTGGTTAATTACGATTTACCATTGCCAGTTCCTACTATCATTAAACTTATTAAACTTTGTATTGTTGATGCAAAATTTGTATTTAATGATGAGTTTTACACTCAGAAGTTTGGTATGGCAATGGGAAATCCTCTTCACCTGTTCTTAGTAATTTATATATGGAATTTTCGAAACAAGATTGCTAACACAATCCTTCCCAATAGAGCTAAGTGGTATAGATATGTTATGACATTTGTGCCTTATGCCTAAGAATGTAGACATAAACCATTTCCTTGTTAAATTAAAGCTAGCTCATTCTATAAATTTTACTGTTGAATTTGAAGTAAATAACTCATTGCCTTTCCTAGATGTTTTTATTATTAAGGGTAAATTGATTTTAAATTTAAAATTTACAGAAAACCTACAAATAATTGTTCCTATGTACACTATTACTCTTCACATCAAGATAGAGTTAAAGTGTCGGTTTCTCTTCTATGTTTTTGAGAGCTTTACGCATTTGTAGTCCAGAGTTCATAGATGAAGAAATCTCTATAATTTATGAAATAGCTAATGATTTAAAATACCCAAGAAACATAATTGATAAATCTTTAAAATAGCTAGAAATACTTTTTACAATCAAAAAGGGACAACCAACCTTATTCAACCAAAAATATGTTGGTTCTCCCCACCATGAAACTTGTTGATATGCCTTATTTTCTTAAGAATTTTAATATCAAAGTTGTATTTAAAAATCTTGATACAGTAAAAGACTTTGATAAAAATTTCCAAAATGCTGACGGATGTGTCTATAAGATTCCTGTAAAATATGCGATAAAGTTTATTATGGTCAAACTGGTAAAAGTCTTGAACTAAGATTAAAACAACATAAATATAGCATTAGAACTGGACAAGATTCTAATGCTCTATTTATTCATGTGGAGACTTTAACCATCCAATTGATTTTCAAAATGCTGAGAAGGTTGTATCAAGCAAGTCCATGGTTGAGAGGAATATAATAGAATCATGTTTTATTAAAAGCAGTTTTGAAAATAATATGAATATTTCTTTTTGGTTTATATAAATTGGATTCATTTATAATTAATAAAATTTGGGAAGAATTTAATGATAAATTGACAATCTTAATTCTTGGGAAGAGTTTCAGGTCCTTTCTTATGTTCCTCTTCACAGAGTCGTGAGATGTTACGCTACTGTGAGGTGTTTTCTTGTATGTGATGTGACTGTGAGTGTATTCTGCTCTTTATAAGCCTTCTTCTGACGTTTCTTTATAGTTCCTTGATAATGTGAGTAGTCACGAAAGCGCTTGGAATTCTTCTATTTTTCATAGTGGTTGTTTTGCATATTTTGATATCACCTGTTTACTGTGATCTTTTTGCATATATATATATATATATATATATATATATATATATATATATATATATATATATATATATATATATATAAATATATAAAATCATGCCGAAGTCAGACCTAAAAAGCAAATGTGTTTTCTGTTGAATAAGCTGAGTGAATTTTTTTTCGCATTAAATAAACGGAATCTGAACTCTCTATATAGAAGAATTTAGTTAAAAAAATTACCCTAGCTAAAGTTAGGTTAATTGAGATGTCTGAGTTAGGTTGGGTTTAAATATATTTCTTTACATCATTGTCAATGAAGAAATATATATCTATGAATTTGTATTTTTTTTTCGGAAAGCCCATTTTACAGGAGTTCGGCTTGTTAGGCACGACACACTCACAATGTATATATATAATTAACACATCGGCCGTTTCCCACCTAGGCAAAGCGACTCGAAAAAGAAGAAAAACTTTTATCATCATTGACTCCATCACTGTCTTGCCAGAGAGCCACTTACACTACAGTTGAAAACTGCAACATATCTACACCCCCTCCTTCAGAGTGCAGACACTGTACTTCCCATCTCAAGTCCGACCTGCCGGTTTCCCTGAATCCTTTCATCAATATTACTTTGCTCATACTCCAACAGCATGTCAATTCCTAAAAACCATTTGTTTCCACTAGCTCTTATCTAACATGCTCACGCACGCTTGCTGGAAGTCTAAGCCCCTCACACACAAAACCTCCTTTACAACCTCCCTCCAACCATTTCTAGGGTGACCCCTACCCTTCCTTCCATCACCAACAGATTTATATGCTCTCCAAGTCATTTTATTTCGTCCCATCATCTCTAATGTCCAAACCACCACAACAATCCCTCGTGAGACCTCTGGATAATACTTTTAGTAACCCCACACCTCCTCCTAATTTCCAAACTATGAATTCTCTGCAATATATTCACACCACACATTGCCCTCAGACATGACATCTCCACTGCATCCAGCCTTCTCCTTGTTGCAACATTCACCACCCATGCTTCACACACATATAAGAGTGTTTGTATAACTATACTCTCATACATTTCCCTCTTTGCTTCCATGGACAATGATCCCAAATATCTGAATATATTAACTTCCTCCATACTCCCTCCAATCTGATATCCAATCTTTCATTACCTAATTTTTTTTATCCTCATCACCCTACTCTTTCCTAAGCTCACTTTTAATTTCCTTCTTTTACATACTCTCCCAAACTCGTCCACGCAACTTCACTTCAGAACCTTCCAAAAGCACAGTGTCATCAGCAAAAAGTAACTATAACAACTCCCACTTTATTTTAGATTCTTTATG
The DNA here is from genome assembly GCA_009830355.1 of Cherax destructor. Lineage (NCBI taxonomy): Eukaryota > Metazoa > Arthropoda > Malacostraca > Decapoda > Parastacidae > Cherax > Cherax destructor. The sequence continues at coordinate 19,171 of WNWK01027968.1, read as the reverse complement.
TTTTGATCCCACACATCTTGCCAACACTCGAGCATTCACTTCTCTTACAACCATGGTGACATCACACACACTTGTTTAAGGCCTACTTATACTGGGAAATAATCTCCCTCTCTCCAACATAGTACTTTAACCTGAGTCTCACTATCCTCGTAAAAACTCTTCACTGCTTTCAGTAACCTACCTCCTATTCCATACATCTGCAACATCTGCCATATTGCCCCTCTAACCACCCTGTCATACGCCTTTCCCAAATCAATAAATGCCACAAAAACCTATTTACCCTTATATAAATACTGTTCTCCTATATGTATCACACACACATACACACACATATAAATATATATATATATATATATATATATATATATATATATATATATATATATATATATATATAAAGATGGCATATGCAGTACATGAGGTGCGAGATACATGTGTAGTACATATTGTTACGTGTTTGTCACTGATAATAATGCGAAAATCTTATCCAGCTCCACAGAGCTGGGGCGCGTGCCAAAAATACAGCAGGCATTACCCCTCTGAACAGCAGCGCTGAGTCGCTGGAGCAGAAAACTAGCTAACCATTATCAGAAAACTAGGTAACCTTTATTACTAATATTAGCGTAATTACACAACATTGTATTTCGTGAACATCAGCATATATATATTTCATTCTATCAAATGACCACGAAAAATATAATACAATCATAAATACAATACGAAAATACACAGCAAAATATATGTAAGTGTATTTTTGGGGGTCTGAAACGGATTAATCTAATTTACATTATTCCTTATGGGAAAAATTCGTTCGGAACTCGAACAGCATTCTGGAACGAATTAAGTTCGAGTACCGAGGTTCCACTGTATATATATATATATATATATATATATATATATATATATATATATATATATATATATATATATATAATCTCTTTTATTAACACATCGGCCGTTTCCCGCCAAGGAAGGGTGGCCCAAAAAAGAAAAACTTTCATCATCACATACTCCATCACTGTCTTGCCACAGGCATGCTTACGCTACAATTATAAAACTGCAACATTAACACCCCTCCTTCAGAGTGCAGACACTGTACTTCCCATCTCCAGGAATCAAGTCCGGCCTGCCGGTTTCCCTGAATCCCTTTATCAGTGTTACCTTGGTCACACTCCAACAGCATGTCAAGTCCTAAAAACATTTGTCTCCATTTGCTCCTAACACGCTCACGCACGCTTGCTGGAAGTCCAAGCCCCTCGCACACAAAACCTTCTTTACCCCCTCCTTCCAACCTTTCACAGACCGACCCCTACCCCGCGCGTTCCCTCCACTACAGATTTATACACTCTCGAAGTCATTCTATTTTGTTCCATCCTCTCTACATGTCCAAACCATCTCAATAACCCCTCCTCAGCTCTCTGGATAATAGTTTTGGTAATCCCACACCTCCTCCTTATCTCCAAACTACGGATTCTCTGCATCATATTCACACCACACATTGCCCTCAGACATGACATCTCCACTGCCTCCAGCCTTCTCCTTGTTGCAACATTCACAACCCATGTCTCACACCCATACAAGAGCGTTGGTATAACTATACTCTCATACATTCCCCTCTTTGCTTCCATGGATAAAGTTCTCTATCTCCACAGACTCCTCAGTGCATCACTCACTTTTTTCCTCGTTAATTCTATGATTCACCTCATCTTTCATAGACCCATCTGCTGTCACATCCACTCCCAAATATCTGAACACATTCACCTCCTCCATACTCTCTCCCTCCAATCTGATATCTAATCTTCCGTTACCTAATTTTTTATCCTCATCACATTACTCTTTCCTATATTCATTTTTAATTTCCTTCTCTTACATACGCTACGAAACTCATCCACCAACCTCAGCAACTTCTCTTCAGAATCTTCCAAAAGCACAGTGTCATCAACAACGAGCAACTGTGACAACTCCCACTTGTGTTAGATTTTTTATCTTTTAACCCCACACCTCTTGCCAACACCCGATCATTCACTTCTCTTACAACTCCATCTATAAATATATTGAACAACCACGGTGACATCACACATCCCTGTCTAAGGCCTACTTTTACTGGGAAATAATCTCCCTCTTGCTTTACCCTTATCTAAATATTGATCACCTATATGTTTCACTGCAAACACTTGGTCTACAGACCCCCTACCTTTCCTAAAGCCTCGTTGTTCATCTGCTATTTTGCTTTCCGTCTTACTCTTAATTCTTTCAATAATAACTCTACCATACACTTTACCAGGTATACTCAACAGACTTATTTCCCTATAATTTTTATATTCTCTTTTGTCCCCTTTGCTAAATAAAAACACTAACCACTCGAAAACTATATCCCCACCTGCCTTTAACATTTCTATATTTTTCCCATCAATCCTAGCTTCTTTAACCCCTTTCATTCTACTCACTGCCTCACGAACTTCCCCCACACTCACAACTGGCTCTTCCTCACTCCTACAAGATGCTATTCCTCCTTGCCCTATACACGAAATCACAGCGTCCCTATCTTCATCAACATTTAACAATTCCTCAAAATATTCCCTCCATCTTCCCGAAACATCTAACTCTCCATTTAATAACTCTCCTCTCCTATTTTTAACTGACTAATCTATTTTTTTCCTAGGCTTTCTCAACTTATTAATCTCACTCCAAAACTTTTTCTCTCCATATACTCCTCCCTCCTTGCATCACTTCTACTTTGTAAAAACTTTTCATATGCTAACTTTTTCTCTCTTACTACTCTCTTTACATCATTCCACCAATCGCTCTTCTTCCCTCCCACACCCACTTTCCTATAACCACAAACTTCTGCTGAACACTCTACCACTATAGTCTTAAACTTACCTAATACCTCTTCCACCCATTTGTCCTCCAACAGTTTATATCTTACCCTAACTGTCTCCTCCTTAAGTTAATAAATCTTCACTTCTCTGTTACTTGCTGTTTCCATTCTCCTTGTATCCCACTCACAACCCTGTAAACCACCCCAACGGAATCACCATCTATCCTTGGAAGAATAGCAAGATCTTAGCATGGGACTATACCTGTGTGTGGACACTGGCTAACACCTACATCCATCACAGTGTTGGGCGACAGGGAGGAGCTGCTGACCACAGGGAGGAGTACAAGATCAGCAAGTACAGGGACATAAGCCAACAGTATCAATTTGTCCCAGTGTGATCAGAGACCTTGGGATCATGGGGAAAAAATACCACACGTTATCTTAATGAACTGGGTTCCAGACTCATCGACACCACCAGGGACCCAAGGGCAGCCACTTTCATGTCCCAGCGCCTCAGCATGGCCATCAGAGGGGAAATGCATGCTGCATTCTGGGCTCGCATCCGGCTTCGGAGGAGCTGAAGAAGATTCATAATCTATGATATATTGTACCAATGTATTCATGTTCATGTTTGTGTATTCTATTAATATATAAATATATATATATATATATATATATATATATATATATATATGTATTATATATATATATGCAATAAGATCACAGTAAATAGGTGATGTCACAATATGCAAAACAACCACTATGAAAAAACAGCGAAATTCCAAGCGCTTTCGTGACTTCTCACATTATCAAGGGATGTGAGAAGTCACGAAAGCACTTGGAATTTCGCTATTTTTTCACAGTGATTGTTCTGCATAATATATATATAATTACCATTAAAGGTCAGTAGTGTACAGGAGTGGGACAATAGGTGAAAGGAGCATACAGGTGTGGGGCACTAGGTGAAAGCAGTATGCAGGAGTGGGACAATAGGTGAAAGGAGCGTACAGGTGTGGGGCACTAGGTGAACGTAGTGTGCAGGAGTGGGAAATAGGTGAAAGGAGCGTACAGGTGTGGGGCACTAAACTCTAGCAGTGTGAATGTGTTTGCACACATGCACACTAATACACATATGTAAGAGGAGGGATGAATTTCATTAGTTTCGACCTAATCTTGTGAGGGAGGTGAAGGCAGGAAGAGGGAGGGAGGGGAGGAATGGGGGGTGGGGGTGTTCCTGCATCATAGTGTTACAAATACTATAATGTGAACTTGTAGTTTGTTTAAACATATATTAAATATAAATATTACCTGACATTGTAACCACTTGTATACGAGAATAAATTGTTACCTCCATCTGTTGTATCACCAGTAAATACAACCATTTATCCTCTTACCTGGAGTGTATTTTAAGGGTCATCTTCCTCATGACTCGGTCCCAGACCAGACCTCCCGTGGGCGACCTAATCAACCTGGCTGTTTGTACTAGTCCAACGTAAGCACCACAGTCCGGGAGATCAGAGACTGACTTGAGACACCTATCCAGCTCCTTCTTGAAAACAGTCAGAAGTCTCTTGGTAATACCCCTTAAGCAAGAAGGGAGGACGTTGAACAGTCTTGGTCGCTTTACACTTATTGAACTTTCCCATAATGTACTGACTGCACCCCTGCTTTTCACTGAGGATATTTTGCACTGTCTGCAAAAATCTGCGAGCAAATTTAGAACCAATTCCTCTAGAATTTTCCAGGTATAGATTATAATGTACCGCTCTCGCCTACGTTGCAAGGAATACAGGTCGAATGTTCCCAGTAATTTTGATGCTTAATTGAATCTATATGGGCAGTGAATATTCGATGCATATTCCCCAGGTCTGCAATTTCGCCTGACTTGAGCAGAACTGTTAGAGTACAGCATTTCTCCAGCCTAGAGAGAACAAATGACGAAGAATATCATCATTGGACTGGCATCTCTTCTTCTGAAGGTTCTACAGTTATCCCCATATTACACAATGGACACAGAAAAGGAAGACGAAGTTGACTCCCTATATCAGAAATCTATCTTACCAAGACTAGCTGAAGGCGCTAAATCTGCACTCTATGGAAAGACGTAGAATTAGGGGCAATATGATTTGAGTGAACTAATGGAAAACTGGAATAATTAAAGAGGGTATAAATATTGTGCTGAAAGTATCCAACCAAGACAGAACTCAGTGGATTCAAGTTGAAGAAATTTAGATTTAGAGGGGATATAGGAAAGTACTGGTAAAGCAATAGAGTTGTAGATGTGTTGCTAGTAGTCACTAAGGTGAGAACCTTGGATGGCGTTATAACTAGGTTGGACAGGTACAAGAATGAGTCTGAATTGGACATAGCATAGGCCAGTAGGCCTGCTGCAGTGCTCTTTCATTCTTGTGTAGTAAGATGAGAGATGTCAGACTTAAACTAATACATAAATTAGGCATTATAATACATGGTCTTTGCTGATAACACAATTCTTCTAAAAGTTCTTAAGGTTAGTGAAAGAGTTTGGACAGTATATAAAAAAAGGGTGAAAGTGAAAGTAATGGAAGGCAATGAGAGAATGTCTAGACTGGAGGAAGCAAATGTTTGTATATATTAGTGAGTGGATATTTAGCATATTGATGTATGAAAGACGAAAAGAATCAAAGAACAGACGAAGAAAAATAGATAGTGTTGAGGCGTCTGGAGAAGAGGAGATTGTCAAGATTATCAGTATACTGGTCTTAGAAAATGGGAATGTTACTATGTTGCTACCAACAAGCATGTGTGTGTGCGTGCGTGCGTGCTCACCTATTTGTAGCTGCAGGGGTTGAAACATAGCTCCTGGCCCCGCCTCTTCACTGATCGCTACTAGGTCCTCTCCCTGCTCCATGAGCTTTATCATACCTCCTCTTAAAACTATGTACGGTTCCTGCCTCCACTACATCACTTGCTAGACTATTCCACTTCCTAACATCTCTTTGACTCATAGGAGTCTTCAACTTCCAACTGTGACCCCTTGTTTCCGTGTCCCCTATCTGGAACATATTGTCTCTGTCCACCTTATCTATTCCTCGCAGTATTTTATATGTCGTTATCATGTCTCCCCTAACCCTCCTGTCCTCTAGTGTCGTCAGGCCGATTTCCCTTAACCTTTCTTCGTAGGGCATTTCCCTTAGCTCTGGAACTTGCCTTGTTGCAAACCTTTGCACTTTCTCCAATTTCTTGCCGTGCTTGACGAGGTGTGGGTTCCAAACTGGTGCTGCATACTCCAGTAAGGGCCTGTCGTACACGGTGTACAGAGTCTTGAACGATTCCTTATTGAGGTATCGGAACGCTATTCTCAGGTTTGCCTGGCGCCCATATGCTGCACCAGTAATCTGGTTGATGTGCACCTCAGGAGATGTGCTCGGTATTATACTCACACCATTATCCTTTTCCATGAGTGAGGTTTGCAGTCTTTGGCCACTTAGCCTATACTCTGTCTATGGTCTTCTTTGTCCTTCCCCGATCTTCATGACTTTGCATTTGGCGGGGTTAAATTCGAGGAGCCAGTTGCTGGACCAAGATTCCAGCCTGTCCAGGTTTCCTTGTAGTCCTGCCTGATCCTCACCCGATTTAATTCTCCTCATTAACTTTACATCATCTGCGAACAGGGACACTTCTGAGTCTATCCCTTCCGTCATGTCATTCACATACACCAAAAATAGCACTGGTCTTAGGACTGACCCCTGTGGAACCCCACTTGTCACAGGCGCCCACTCTGATACCTCGTCACGTACCATGACTCGTTGTTGCCTCCATGTCAGGTATTCTCTGATCCATTGCAGTGCCCTTCCTGTTATACATGCCTGATCCTCTAGATTTTGCACTAATCTCTTGTGAGGAACTGTGTCGAAGGCCTTCTTGCAGTCCATGAAAATGCAATCTACACACCCCTCTCTCTCGTGTATTACTTTCGTTACCTTGTCATAAAACTCCAGTAGGTTTGTGACACAGGATTTGCCTTCCCTGAATCCATGCTGGTTGTCGTGTATAAGCTTGTTCCGTTCTAGGTGCTCCACCACTCTCCTGATAATCTTCTCCATGACTTTGCATACTATACACGTCAGTGACACTGGTCTATAGTTAAGTGCCTTGTGTCTGTCTCCTCTCTTAATTAAAAATGGGGACTACATTTGCCGTTTTCAAGACCTCAGGAAGTTGCCTAGTTTCAATGGATGTGTTGAAAATTGTTGTTAATGGCACACACAGCGTCTCTGCTGCCTCTCTAAGGACACACGGAGAGATGTCCGGTCGCACCGCCTTTGAGGTATCAAGGTCACTTAGCAGCTTTTTCACCTCCTCGGTTGTGTATATCCCTTGTTGGTGTACCCTTCTATTGTGACTTCCCAGAGTCCTTTCTGTCTCCACTGTAAATACTTCCTTAAATCTCATGTTGAGCTCCTCATATACTTCTTGGTCGTTTCTTGTGAACTCCCCACCTTCTTTCCTCAGCCTGATTACCTGGTCCTTGACAGTTGTCTTCCTCCTGATGTGGCTATACAACAGCTTCAGGTCAGGCTTGAGTTTTGATGCTATGTCGTTTTCGTACTATCGCTGGGCCTCCCTCTTTATCTGTGCACACTCGTTTCTGGTTCTTCGACTAATATCTTTATTTTCCTGGGTCCTTTGTTTTCTGTACTTTTTCCATTCTCCAGTGTACTTAGTTTTTGCCTCCCTACATCTCTGCGTAAACAAGGGCTCGTTCTGGTCTTACCATTATTTCTGTTGCCCTTGGGAACAAACCTTTCCTCTGCCTGTGTGTGTGTTGGTGTTGGTATTGGTATTGGGAGGTAGGGGAGTATCGCCACCTCTGCAACCCACACCACAATCCTGGTTGATGACCTTTATCAACAAGGCTATTTTTGATAGCCCCACACTGTCTACCATACACACCACAGCCCAGCTGATCAGGAACTAAACTGAGGAATTTATAAAGTTCCCTCTAAAAGACAGCTTTTAGAGGGAACATGTTGAAAATTCTTGGCCCCTTCATACTTACGCAGTTATCTCTTAGTGTAATAAAATGGTAGAATGACCCACAATATATACATGTTAGATAAAAGGATACGTGAAACTAATGCGACATTTTTTTGACAAAGTTCCAGGAGAGCGAAACGTTACCACAATAAAATGTCGCACTAGTTGAACATATGTTCTTTTACCTAACATATATTTTAGCGTAGTCACACCTCGCAACCTGAAATGAATCTGAATTTAATTAAGCTGGGAAAGGTGTGTGTGTGTGTGTGTGTGTGTGTGTGTGTGTGTGTGTGTGTGTGTGTGTGTGTGTGTGTGTGTGTGTGTGTGTGTGTGCTGCGCGCGCGCGCGCGCGCGTGCGTGCGAGAGAGCAGCAGCTTAACACACAAATGGAGTCAACTTTAAGAGAATGCAAGTCTCAGAGAAGCAAAGTTTACTCTTATGAGAAAGTTCGTAATTTTTGTGAACTTAAAGCTGTATTTACATTCATGATTATGCAAGTAAACAAGAACTGACAAGCAGGTGGCGCTGCATGATGCCTGTGTGAAGGAGTCTTTCTCTCAGTGAGAGAACCTTGGTGTAGAGGAAACACTCTCTCAGTGAGAGAACCTTGGTGTAGAGGAAACACTCTCTCAGTGAGAGAACCTTGGTGTAGAGGAAACTCTCTCTCAGTGAGAGAACCTTGGTGTAGAGGAAACACTCTCTCAGTGAGAGAACCTTGGTGTAGAGGAAACACTCTCTCAGTGAGAGAACCTTGGTGTAGAGGAAACACTCTCTCAGTGAGAGAACCTTGGTGTAGAGGAAACTCTCTCAGTGAGAGAACCTTGGTGTAGAGGAAACACTCTCTCAGTGAGAGAACCTTGGTGTGAGGAAACTCTCTCTCAGTGAGAGAACCTTGGTTGAGGAAACACTCTCTCAGTGAGAGAACCTTGGTGTGGAGGAAACCTCTCTCAGTGAGAGAACCTTGGTGTGGAGGAAACTCTCTCTCAGTGAGAGAACCTTGGTGTAGAGGAAACTCTCTCTCAGTGAGAGAACCTTGGTGTGGAGGAAACTCTCTCAGTGAGAGAACCTTGGTTTGGAGAAACTCTCTCAGTGAGAGAACCTTGGTTTGGAGGAAACTCTCTCTCAGTGAGAGAACCTTGGTGTGGAGGAAACTCTCTCAGTGAGAGAACCTGGTGTAGAGGAAACCTCTCTCAGTGAGAGAACCTTGGTGTGGAGGAAACACTCTCTCAGTGAGAGAACCTTGGTGTAGAGGAAACCTCTCTCAGTGAGAGAACCTTGGTGTGGAGGAAACACTCTCTCAGTGAGAGAACCTTGGTGTAGAGGAAACCTCTCTCAGTGAGAGAACCTTGGTGTGGAGGAAACTCTCTCAGTGAGAGAACCTTGGTGTGGAGGAAACTCTCTCTCAGTGAGAGAACCTTGGTGTAGAGGAAACTCTCTCTCAGTGAGAGAACCTTGGTGTGGAGGAAACACTCTCTCAGTGAGAGAACCTTGGTGTAGAGGAAACACTCTTCAGTGAGAGAACCTTGGTGTGAGGAAACTCTCTCTCAGTGAGAGAACCTTGGTGTAGAGGAAACTCTCTCTCAGTGAGAGAACCTTGGTGTGGAGGAAACTCTCTCTCAGTGAGAGAACCTTGGTGTGGAGGAAACACTCTCTCAGTGAGAGAACCTTGGTGTAGAGGAAACTCTCTCTCAGTGAGAGAACCTTGGTGTGGAGGAAACACTCTCTCAGTGAGAGAACCTTGGTGTAGAGGAAACACTCTCTCAGTGAGAGAACCTTGGTGTGGAGGAAACTCTCTCTCAGTGAGAGAACCTTGGTGTGGAGGAAACACTCTCTCAGTGAGAGAACCTTGGTGTAGAGGAAACTCTCTCTCAGTGAGAGAACCTTGGTGTGGAGGAAACTCTCTCTCAGTGAGAGAACCTTGGTGTGAGGAAACCTCTCTCAGTGAGAGAACCTTGGTGTGGAGGAACACTCTCTCAGTGAGAGAACCTGTGTGGAGGAAACTCTCTCTCAGTGAGAGAACCTTGGTGTAGAGGAAACTCTCTCTCAGTGAGAGAACCTTGGTGTAGAGGAAACTCTCTCTCAGTGAGAGAATCTTGGTGTGGTACAGTAGTGAACAAGGCAAGATCCAGCATCAGCGAGGTCAAATGCTCAGTGCCCCAAGGCACTGTCCTGGCACCTCTGCTGTTTCTCATCCTCATAGCAGACATAGATAAAAACACCCGGCACACTTGTATCATCATTTGCAGATGACACTAAAATAAGCATGAAAGTCACTACGGTAGAGGACACTGAAAAGTTTTCCAGTGGGCAGTGGAGAACATGACGTTCAGTGGTGATAAGTTTCAGCTGCTGAGGTATGGAAAAATAAACACAAACAGATCTGTTTGTGACTCGATAAAGCCCACTGCGTGGGCGAAACGTTGTCAATAAAGGATCACATTATACTGCTTATGTGTTTATTTTTCCATTGTGTCGGTATTTTATACCATTTATTTCCATGGTGAGGTATGGAAAGAATGAAGAACTCAAAAGGAACACTATATACAAAACTCAAGAGGGTCACCAAATAGAACGAAAGAAACACGTAAAGGACTTGGGAATATTTATATCTGCTGATTTTTCTTTTAAAGACCATTACAAGACAAAGATCACAACAGCCAGGAAGATGACGGGGTGGGTATTGAGAACTTTCAAAACAAGGGAAATAATGCTGATGGTGACACTTTTCAAATCGCTAGTGCTCCCTCACTTAGAATACTGCTCAGTGCTGACGGCCCCGTTCAGGGCAGGAGAAATATCAGAGCTGCCCTATACACGAAATCACAGCTTCCCTATCTTCATCAACATTTAACAATTCCTCAAAATATTCCCTCCATCTTCCCGATACCTCTAGCTTTCCATTTAATAACTCTCCTCTCCTATTTTTAACTGAAAAATCCATTCTTTTCCTAGGCTTTCTCAACTTATTAATCTCACTCCAAAACTTTTTTTCTTATTTTCAACAAAATTTGTTGATAACATCTCACCCACTCTCTCATTTGCTCTCTTTTAACATTGCTTCACCACTCTCTTAACCTCTCTTTTTCTCTCCATATACTCCTCCCTCCTTGCATCACTTCTACTTTGTAAAAACCTCTCATATCCTAACTTTTTCTCTCTTACTAATCTCTTTACCTCATCATTCCACCCAAATATATATAGACACATATTGTCTCTACGTCCAGAGCAGGACTTGAACCTGCAAACTCTCTATCAGAGTACACAGTACTTTACCACCAAGCCAGACCCCAGACAAGTATGGGCGCCTAGCCGGAACTAGACGATGTTTCCCCATACCCTGGGGCACCAGGCTTGTTTTCAAAGTTATTTCATCAAATCCTTATCTACAATATATTTAGTTGCATTACGCTAAATTCAATTCCGCTTGTTATGATAAGGTTACGTAAGTTTTCTTAGATTCTTTTGGTACAAAATTATAAATTTTTACATTAACATATATGGAAAAAATATATCTTTAAACGAATGAGAAAATTTTAGAAATGACTTAATTTTAAATGAGTTTTTGCCAAGTGACCAGTTTTACTAATAAGGCGGCATTTATATATATATATATATATATATATATATATATATATATATATATATATATATATATATATATATATATATATATATAAAAGCTATGATTACGTGTCGATGAATGGAATAATTAGAGGCATATGTTATGGAAAAACAATGTGGGGTTAATGTTAACGAGGGAGTGACCAACCAGTGCCGCCTTCCCCACGCCACGGGGGAGGGAGAATAGGCGCTGTGTGTAGGTGGTGAGGGAAGACACTGGGGTTCAGCAGTGCACAAACCCACATCTTTCATGACGTACATGGGAAACAAATAATGTGTGTATTGTAAGACAGTGTGAACAATATTTAGAGTGCAAGTCCATGTGTAGTGTACTCTCCTCACTCCTCTCCCCTGGCTACCCCCACCCAACAACCTGTGCCTCCCTCACCCAAATCCCAGCGACACCCCTCAAGCCCTACCAGGCCACCATGGTCAAGTTCACTACCTTCCACGCACCTTACCCATCCAGCATGTCGTACTCCACTACAGTCTACTTAGCCAGATGAATGCCAGTCAGGAGGAAGCGAGCAGCCAGGGAAATGGCACGGCTGGCAATACTAGGAGAGGCAAGTGTCGGTCGTGTTTACAGCTTCGTTGTCTCAACTCTAATGGTTTCCTCCGCAAACTTGGTAGCTGCCCGGGTTCAGGATGTCCTCCTGTGGAAAGTGATAACCCAGAGCCACTTCAGGCACCTGAACCCACTCCAACAGATCTCATCTCATCAGATAATATCTTGGAAGCAATTAAAGCAACAGGTATCAGGACACTCACACATATTCCCAAAGCAGCCCGTCCACACGCAGCTGGGAAACTTACGGACCTCTTAATAAAAGTAAACGATGGTTCTGCTAGCCTAAATGCTCCACCAACCATCAAGGCATGGCACAACTTGCTACTTTTTGGCAATGTCTGCTTAGCTGTGCCGGAAAGAAGGGAAAGAGGCTAGCCTCAATGATCATTAAATCTTTAAGAGACTTTCCTAGAGCTGATAACCTCATTCCCCTTCCCCATCAACACAAAAATGGGAGAGGCAGAACCCCCACTCACTCCACTGACAGCGAAAAAATCAGAGTCCAAGTGAGCAAGAAAATTGAAGACGGCAACACAGTGGAAGCAATCAGAATTATCACCAGTGAAGATACAGTTGCCCCCAGGGATGCTGACACTGCTGAAGCACTTAGAGGAAAGCACCCTGCCAGGAAAACCAGGGGCACCAACAGTTCCAACAACTTTGTCCCCACTGTGGAAAAATTGATTGTGCAAGACTCTGACATTTACAAAGCAATAATGTCATTCCCGTCTGGCTCTGCTGGGGGTTACACTGGAATAAGGCCACAGCATTTAAAGGAAATGGTTAATCTAGTTATTGGGGAGATTGCAGAGACACTGCTTTCAGAGATCACAAGGTTCGTCAACAATTCCTTGGCTGGTCTGATTCCTGACGAAATTAAACCTTTCTTTTTTGGTGCATCACTTTGTGCCCTTAAAAAGAAGGATGGAGGAATTAGGCCAATCGCAGTGGGCAACACGTTTCGCCGCCTCGTTTCTAAAGCTGCTGTCTGAAGTATTCGCGCAGAGGCAGCCATCATGCTTCAACCAAACCAGCTTGGCTTTGGGGTCTCTCAAGGAAGTGAAGCAGCGGTTCATGCAACAAGGGCATATATCGACAACCTGCACAAGGACAATGCAGTGGTTAACTTAGATTTCAAGAATGCATTTAATCTCCTGAAAAGAGACGTAGTAATAGCAGCTGTACAAGAACATTTCCCAGGTCTCTTCCCTTTTGTTTCAGCTGGATTTAGCAAGGAATCAATGCTCCTGTTTGGATAGCATGAAATCACATCATCAGAGGGTGTCCAGCAAGGGGACCCTCTCGCACCATTTCTCTTCTGTATAGCAGTTAGGGAAATCACAGTCAGACTGACCAGTGAGCTTCTAGATGATCTTACACAGGTGATGACACGGGGACAGGAAATGGGTCTCATCCAAATGTGAAATCATCTCAGTCAATCAACAAGTGATAGATGCAGTGATATCAAAACTACCAGGAGCAACAGTCATTGCCTATAAAAATAGTGTCTTGCTTGGAGCACCTCTGGGAAGCGATGCCATTGACACAATTCTCAGGAAGAAACTGGAAGAATTGAGGAGAATGGAACAACGAATAGGCAATCTTGACACCCATGATGCCTTGTACCTTCTCACAAAATGCTTGAGTCTGCCCATGTTGACATATTTCCTAAGATGTGCTCCTTCATATGATAACCCTATACTGAACGAATATGGCAGTATCCTGAAGCAGATCTTTACTAAAGTACTCTAGAAGATAGGCAGTGGGACCAAGTTGCACTCCCAGTCAGACTAGGAGGCATTGGTGTCCGCAAGTCATCTCAGATTGCGTTATCTGTAGCAGCGATTCTCCCTGAAATCTTAGGGACAAGATTGGAATCCATGACCAAGAGTTCGTTGACAGAGCCAGGATATATGATAATCTAACAGGCTCTGAAAACAGGCCTGCTCCCCCAACAACTACAAACAGTCGCACTGGGATGGCCCAATAGTAGAGAATATAGTCAGGGAAGGATAGAGCCCGCATCCTGGCAGTGAGAACTCCTCATGCAGGGGACTTTCTGTTGACTGTTCCCAACTCCAGCCTTGGCACACGCCTCGACCCACAGACCATCCGCATTGGTGTTGCCCTTCGACT
>WNWK01027967.1:0-25818 GCA_009830355.1 Cherax destructor | reverse complement strand
TAATGAACGAAAAATGTTTTTTGGTCCGGAATTCTGCTGTTTATTCTGAACCCTGTTTTGAAATTGGCATCTTTTAAATTTGTGTGAAAAGGGCCTTAATTTTGACCACTTTATTGGGTAGTTCAAATCGGTAAATTGGCAGTTTCTTGTACTCAATTGATAAAACAAATGGAATTCTAGCGAAATAGCTAAAATTTTGGTAGAGTGAAACATTGGAATTGGCCGAAAATAGGGCTCAAAGTGGGCGAAATTGCTGATGTATAAATATCATTGATACTGCTAACTTTGCGAGAGCATAATACCGTTAGTTTTTCATCAAATTTCAAACTTTTGGTGTCATTATGATCGAAAGAAGATTCTCTATCATTTCATAAGATATTTTTTTTTTTTCAAAAAATTTTCGACCCTGAGAACGAGTTTGGGAGAGGACCTCTCGACCCTGAAAGGGTTAAACAGGTAGCATACCTGTCTGCTGAACAATTCTCTCAACCACAAACATGTCAAAAACTACCTCGTATTCTCATTACCTGTAATCATAATCCAACCTTAACCCTTTGACTGTCGGAGTCCCCATTCTGAAACTGTCATTCTATGTCGCAAAATTTTTGGGAAAAAAAAAAAAAATTCTATGAAATGATATAGATTCTTTTCCTGATGGTAATGACACCAAAAGTACGAAATTTGATGGAAAACTTACGGAATTACGCTCTCGCGAAGTTAGCGATGTCTTCAATATATACGCATCGGCGATTTCGCCGATATTGAGCCCTATTTTCGGCCAATTCCATTGTTACATTCGACCAAACTCATAGCTATTTCTTTAGAACTCCATTTGTTCTATCGATTGAATACAAGAAACTACCAATTTACCGATTTCAACTACCCAATAAAGTGGTCAGAAATTGGCAATTTGGCCAATTTCATGCAAAATGAAAAAGATTTCAAAATAGGGTCCAGAATAAACAATGCAGACATTCCTAGCACTAAAATAAGATTTTTTCTGTTCACTAGTTACGTCTTTAGGCCCCTCTTACCTGGAGAGAGTTCCAGGGGTCAACGCCCCTGTGGCCCAGTCTGTGACCAGGCCTCATGTTGGATCAGAGCCTGATCAACCAGGCTGTTACTGCTGGCCGCACGCAGTCCAATGTACGAACCACAGCCTGGTTGGTCAGGCACTGACTTTAGGTGTATGCTGGGAGGCAGTTGAACAGTCTTGGGCCCCTGACACTTATTATGTTGTCTCTCAACGTGCTAGTGGCACCCCTGCTTTTCATTGGGGGGATGTTACATCGCCTGCCGAGTCTTTTGCTTTCGTAGGGAGTGACACTCGTGTGCAAGTTTGGTACTAATCCCTCTAGGATTTTCCAAGTGTATATAATAATGTATCTCCCGCCTGCGTTCCAGGGAGTACAGGTTTAGGAACTTCAAGCGTTCCCAGTAATTGAGGGGGTTTATTGCAGTTATGCGTGCCGTGAAGGTTCTCTGTACATTTTCTAGGTCAGCAATTTCACCTGCCTTGAAAGGTGCAGTTAGTGTGCAGCAATATTCCAGCCTAGATAGAACAAGCGACCTGAAAAGTGTCAACATGGGCTTGGCATCCCTGGTTTTGAAGGTTCTCATTATCCATCCTGTCATTTTTCTGGCAGATGCGATTGCTACAGTGTTATGGTCCTTGAAGGTGAGATCCTCTGTCCTTTTTCACTCCCAGGTCTTTGACATTAGTTTTTCGCTCTATTGTTTTTGTGGTTGGAATTTGTTTTATACTCCGATGAGATTTTAATTTCCTCACGTTTTCCATATCGGAGTAATTGAAATTTCTCATCATTGAACTTCATATTGTTTTCTGCAGCCCATTTAAAGATTTGGTTTATGTCTGCTTGGAGTCTTGCAGTGTCTTCAATGGTGGACACTGTCATGCAGATTCGGGTGTCATCTGCAAAGGAAGACACGGCACTGTGGCTGATATCCCTGTCTATGTCCGATATAAGGATGAGGAACAGGATGGGAGCGAGTACTGTGTCTTGTGGAACAGAGCTTTTCACCGTAGCCGCCTCAGACTTTACTCTGTTGACTACTACTCTTTGTGTTTTATTTGTTAGGAAATTATAGATCCATCTACCAACTTTTCCTGTTATTCCTTTTTCACGCATTTTGTGTGCTATCACACCATGGTCACTTATCAAAGGCTTTTGCAAAGTCTGTGTATAAAACATCTGCATTCTGTTTGTCTTCTAGAGCATCCAGGACCTTGTAGTAGTGGTCCAGTAGTTGGGACAGACATGAGTGACCTGCTCTAAACCCATGCTGCCCTGGGTTGTGTAATTGATGGTTATCTAGATGAGTGGCGATCTTGCTTCTTAGAACCCTTTCAAAGATTTTTATGATATGGGACGTTAGTGCTATTGGTCTGTAGTTCTTTGCTATTGCTTTACTGCCGCCTTTGTGGAGTGGGGCTATGTCTGTTGTTTTTAGTAACTGCGGGACGACCCCAGTGTCCATGCTCCCTCTCCATAGGATGTTAAAAGCACGTGATAGGGGCTTCTTGCAGTTCTTGATGAACACTGAGTTCCATGAGTCAGGGCCTGGAGCGGAGTGCATGGGCATGTCATTTATCGCCTTTTTGAAGTCATGTGGCGTCAGGGTAAAGTCAGATAGGCTTGCATCTACCAGGTTCTGTGGCACTCTCATAAAAAATTCATTTAGGTCTTCGACTTTCAGTCTGGTTAGTGGCTCGCTAAAAACTGAGCCATACTGGGACTTTAGTAACTCACTCATTTCGTTGCTGTCATCTGTGTATAACCCATCACGTTTTAGTAGGGGCCCAATACTGGATGTTGTTCTCGACTTTGTTTTGGCATAAGAAAAGAAATACTTTGGGTTTCTTTCAATTTCATTTATGGCTTTTAGTTCTTCCAGCATTTCTTGATTCCTGTAAGATTTTTTTAGTTTTAATTCGATGTTTGCTATTTCTCTGACCAGTGCCTCCCTACGTATTTCAGATATATTGGCCTCTTGTAGCTGCTCTGTTATTCTTTGCCTTCGCCTGTATAGGGAGCGCCTCTCTCTTTCTAGTTTACATCTCCTTTTCCTTAAGGGAATTTGCCTTGAGCAAACCTCAAGTGCCACAGAGTTAATTTGTTCTAGACATAGGTTAGGATCCGTGATGCTTAGGCTATCTTCCCAGTTTATATAATTTAGGACTTGGTTTACTTGGTCCCACCTTATGTTTTTGTTATTGAAGTTGAAATTGGAGAAGGCTCCCTCGCGACTGATCACATTTTGTCGATCTGGGGCTCCCCCTCATACATGTCTGGACCTCTATTATGTTGTGATCTGAGTATATCGTATTTGATATGATGACATTTCGTATCAGATCATCATTGTTAGTGAAGATGAGGTCCAGCATATTCTCCAATCTTGTAGGCTCTATTATTTGCTGGTTTAAGGTGAATTTAGTGCAGAGATTTAAAAGCTCGTGTGTGTGCGAGTTTTCATCTGAGCTGCCTCCTGGTGTTATCTCTGCTACCACATTATTTGCAATATTCCTCCATTTTAGGTGCCTTAGGTTGAAGTCCCCCAGGAGCAAGATGTTGGGGGTAGGAGCTGGAAGGTTTTCCAGACAGTGGTCAATTTTCAGAAGCTGTTCCTGGAATTGTAGGGACGTTGTATACAACCACGATGACCAGGTTTTGATTCTCGATCTTTACTGCTAAAACTTCAACTACATCATTTGAGGCATTTAGTAGTTCTGAGCATATAAGTGTCTCTGTGATATACAGTCTTATATTACTCTTGCTTTCTATTTTGATTTTTTATTTACACAAAAAATTGAAGATTTACTGTTATGCAGACTACTGCATTATTGTAAAAATGGTATAAATAATATCAGTGCACTTGTGTAAGAATATTAGACTCACCAGTTGACATGTATTGGACGCACGGCATGATTTGTGTACTCTTGAACATTGGCAAAAATCGAACATTTCCACTACTTTGAGCTCAATTTCAAGGTTATTTTCATCATGAAACTAATCAAAATACGTGTACTCTCTATTTCTGTAAAATGTTTTCCAGTCTATCAAATGAGACCACGAAAAAGAGAATACAACCATAAATACTCTACGAAAATACACCTCAAAGTTGGCGTTTTAATCCAAAAATACGGTCAGTTTTTTTTTTCTCATTATGCACTGCGTGCTGCAGAATTTTTTTATACACGCACACTGACCACACAGACCCATTCTCTCATATGTGGGCCTACAAGCTTTCTCCCGCTTGATTTGAAGCTGCTAGAATTTTTGAGTATATATACGTCCGTAACACTGGCTCGTAAGACGTATATATACGACCGAAACAGTCAAAGGGTAAGTACGTAATACAGTGGACCCTTGGTTTTCGTACAGCTTCCAACTCGAACAATTATTTAAGTGTATTTTTGTAAGTGCTTTTGTAAGTGTATTTTTGGGGGTCTGAAACGACTAATCTAATTAACATTCGTCCTTATGGGAACAAATTCATTCGGTAACGGCGCTCAAACAGCATTCTGGAAAGAATTATCGAGGAAACCCGAGGGTCCACTGTAATTGTCTTCATGTAATTCCTAAATTTATTGTTTATGAATCCTTAATGTCTTTATATATATATAAAAGTAATTAGTTATTGTCATAGTTTGGTTTAAGTTTGGCCAAAATACTTTGCCTAACTATGGACTTTATTCTTTCTTTCTTTCAACACGTCGGCCGTTTCCCACCAAAGCGGGGTGGCCCAAAAGGAAAAACGAAAGTTTCTCCTTTTACATTTAGTAATATATACAGGAGAAGGGGTTACTAGCCCCTTGCTCCCGGCATTTTAGTTGTCTCTTACGACACGCATGGCTTACGGAGGAAGAATTCTGTTCCACTTCCCCATGGAACTATGGACTTTATATGTACACCTAAATGTGACTCATCCCTGTACAAACATTCTAGCATTCTAAAATAAATTATTATTATTATTATTATTCTTTCAACAAATCGGCCGCTTCCCACCAAGGCAGGGTGGCCCTAAGAGAAAAACAAAAGTTTCTCTTTTTAACTTTAGTATTGTATACAGGAGAAGGGGTTACTAGCCCCGTGCTCCCGGCATTTTAGTCGACTCTTACGACACGCATGGCTTACGGAGGAAGAATTCTGTTCCACTTCCCCATGGAGATAAGAGGAAATAAGAACAAGAACTAGTAAGAAAATAGAAGAAAACCCAGAGGGGTGTGTATATACTATATGCTTGTACATGAATGTGTAATGTGACCTAAGTGTAAGTATAAGTAACAAGACATGCCTGAAATCTTGCATGTTTATGAGACAGAAAAAAGACACCAGCAATCCTACCATCATGTAAAACAATTACAGTCTTTTGTTTGACACTCACTTGGCAGGGCGGTAGTACCTCCCTGGGCGGTTGCTGTTTACCAACCTACTACCTAAGTATTATTATTATTATTATTATTATTATTATTATTATTATTATTATTATTATGACGTTAATAAATTTTGTTGGTGGTGGGCTGGCAACCCTGCATTTGTAAGTCTGCTAACACTGTATACCAATTAAACCACAGTAATCAAATTATCTATTACAGTGGACCCCCTGGATTTCATACAGCTCCCAACTTGAACAATTATGTAAGTGTATTTTTGTAAGTGCTTTTGTAAGTTTATTTTTGGGGGATCTGAAACGGACTAATCTAATTTTCATTATTCCTTATGGGGCCAAATTCGTTCGGTAACGGCTTTCGATCTGCCTTCTGGAACAAATTATTGACGAAATCCGGGGGTCCACTGTATTATTATTATTATTATATTGCCTTGTAAAGCCTCAGGCTGTGTGGGCCAGCAGGCTGCCAACAGCAACAGTCTGTAGATAAATGGTTCACAGAACTGACAAGTTGATAAATTAGACACATGTACAACTTAGGTGTCTTTATTGAAGAAATGTTTCGTCACACAGTGGCTTCATCAGTCCTATACAAAGGAGACTGGTGAAGAACAGGAGGAGTTTGAGGTAATCAGTCCCTCAGCTTGGAGTCTATGTAATCAGTCCATCAATCTTGAAAAGAATACAGCATATGCTGTATGATAAAGCCACTGTTGTGAATTATTTAGTAAAGTTAAGCAAGTGTTGTATATTGTGAGGAGACACATTGGTTGTTTCCCACCGAGGAAGGGTGACCTGAAAAAGAAGAAACACTTTCATCATAACTCACCCCATCACTGTCTTGCCTTAGGAGCGCCAGTAATACAGTTCAAAAACTATAGTATCGGCACACCTCTGGCAAGACAGTGATGGGGTGAGTGAGGATGAAAGTGTTTCTTCTTTTTCGGGTCACGCTGCCTTGGTGGGAAACTGTCAATGTGTTAAAAAAAAGAAAAGAGCAGGGTGACCCAAAGAAGAAAATACAAACCATACCACGGGTGGGGTTAGAACCCACGGTCTGAGAGTCATAAAACTCCAGACTGTCGTGTTAGCCACTGGGCCAGCTAGCTTCAATAAGATTCATCCAACTAGGTATATTTATACACCATAGGAAGGTTAGTATAGGCACCACTGTGTCCACAAATGTAAGTTTTAACAAATGAATCTCCCGCTAGCGTCTGTAAAAACTTGCATTTGTGGCCACAGTGGTGCCTATGCTAACTTTAAATATACAGTGGTACCTCGAGTTACGATGGTCCCCAAAATCGCCCTTTTATGTAAGTTTATTTTTTTAAATGCTTTTGTAGGTATATTTTTGGGGGTGTAAAAGGACTAGTCTATTTTACATTATTCCTTATGGGGATAAATTCGTTTGGTAATGGCACTTGAACAGCATTCTCGAACGAAAAAATATCGTAACTCGAGGTACCACTGTACCTAGTTGGATGAATGTTATTGTAACTAGCTGGTCCAAGAAAATACATTTATTATGATTCACTTAATTTCCTTCTTGATGACTGTATGTTGTGTTTATGCTACTTTTCTGAATTTATAAATGGCTAATGAGTAAAAGAATCAAAATGACTTTTAATAACCGAATAACACAGTACCTCATACGTGGCCAGATGAAGTTCGTGAGAAAGTCCTCTCGCTACGTGAGTGGTGGGTGGTACAGAAGGATATGTTAATGCAAGACGCCAACGTTGATGTAGACGGGTCCGATCTGCTGAACAGCAACGATGACTTGCCCGAGTTGCAAATCAAAGCAATTTTGGAAGTAATGGCCTTCACATTATATTGTCAGGTTAGTGTTGCATACTTTATTATTATTATTATTATTATTATTATTATTATTATTATTATTATTATTATTATTATTATTATTATTATTTAAAATGATACATAAGAAAAAATAAGGAAAAAATTGAAAATGGCTGAAAACCATCTTAAGAACAAAGCAAACACCGAAAATAATACAGGTTGTCCTCAGCTTACGATGGGGGTTACATTCCGACACACCCGTCGTAAGTCAAAAATATTGTAAGTCGAATATGAATATATGCTAAATAAATAAGAAAATAACTACTGTCATTGAATAAATAAAACAAATAAGTTAACTTAATACCAATATTGAAGAGTAAATAAATGAATAAAGGTTAGGGACTTGTCACCTTCATGTTGGGTAATTATCTTAAGTTTCATCTCATGAATATAATTAAAAAAGCACCATATTAGCTAAGCGCTCTAAAGCAACCGTCGTATTGGTGAGTATGCCTGTACGCATATTTGCATCCCTCGGTAAAGAGTGTGTCTACTGTGGGTATACACTGAGTGCATTTGTTTTCTGGGCGTACAGGTTATGGAGACATGCAGAGTGAAGGACACCAACAGCAAGTGTGTCTTCAAGGTTCAAGATGGCACAAAGACCCAGCTCTGCTTCAAAGAGGTACGTTATCATGTAGGGGGGTATTGAAATAAGGGATAATCGGGGAATATGGGAGTAGAGGGAGGGAGTGAGTAGGTAGGAGAGGTGAGGTGACAGGAGCGGAGGTAATGGAGGTACTGGTGACTACACCATCACCTCTCATTACCACCACACTACTCACCCTCTCTCTACCTAAAATAAAATATAATAAAATAAAGTATAAGAATAAAGAGTAATAAGAATATAACGGGGACAGTGAATATTACTATTCCACTCAAACACAGTTTATTTAAGTCCTTGTATAATAATATATTTTGGAACAGGAGAACACTTATTGGGTTTAGATAAATGGGGATTGTACATATAAGCAGGGAGACAGGGAATACAATCAACTGACGAAACAGAATATAACTTACAATATAATTCAGAGGACAGTTCACCACAGGAACTCAGTCACACTTCTAGCCACAGGTCCCAAGACCTGCTCCAACAGAACTCTGCCCAGTGTCTCCAACAGTCTCCTCCAGAGACTCTACAGCAGCTCTCTCCCAGAGCTCTGCACACCGGCAGCCGCTCTCCTAGAATCTCGTGCCCAGAGCTCTGCACACAGGCCAGAGCTCCGCCAGAATCTCTCCAGCCCAGAGCTCCGCACACAGGCCAGAGCTCCGCCAGAATCTCTCCAGCCCAGAGCTCCGCACACAGGCCAGAGCTCCGCCAGAATCTCTCCAGCCCAGAGCTCCGCACACAGGCCAGAGCTCCGCCAGAATCTCTCCAGCCCAGAGCTCCGCACACAGGCCAGAGCTCCGCCAGAATCTCTCCTCGGCCTTATATAGTCCTCCAAGCATCCCCCCAATGAGGAGTGCACCATGTGCTTTGACCTGACGCCGACCTGACGCTAGTTCAAGACAAAAGACCTGAGCCTTAATCCGAACGGCAGGTGTGGCTGCTTAGGTAGACCTCAAAGCACACTGACTACATCACAACGTGTAGTTCTCATATCGGATGTTAGTACAGCCTCTCCTCACTTAACCCTTTGACTGTCGGAGGCCCCATTCTGAAACTGTCATTCTATGTCGCAAAATTTGGGAAAAAAAAAAAAAATTTCTCTTATGAAATGATAGATAATATTTTCCCGACTGTAATGACACCAAAAGTATGAAATTTGATGGAAAACGTACGAAATTACGCTCTCGCAAAGTTAGCGATGTCAGCGACATATACGCATCGGTGATTTCGCCAACTTTGAGCCCTATTTTCGGCCAATTCCATTGTTACAGTGGACCAAACTCATAGTTATTTCGTTAGAACTCCATTTGTTCTATCAATTGAGTACAAGAAACCACCAATTTACCAATTTCAACTACCCAATAAAGTGGTCAGAATTTGGCAATTTCGCCAATTTCATGCAAAATAAAAAAGATGTCAATTTCAAAACAAGGTCTAGAATAAACAATGCAGACATTCCTGGCACTAAAATAAGATATTATCTGTTCATTAGTCACGTCATTAGGCCCCTCTTATATTACTCTTGCTTTCTATTTTGATTTTTTTATTCACACAAAAAATAGAAGATTTATTGTTATGCAGACTATTGCATTATTGTAAAAACAGTATAAATAATATCTGTGCACTTGTGAAAGAATAATAGACTCACCAGTTGATGTGTATTGGACGCATGGCATGATTTCTTTACTCTTGAACATTGGCAAAAATCGAACATTTCCGCTACTTTGAGCTCAATTTCAAGATCGTTTTCATCATGAAACTAATCAAAATAATCTCTATTCCTGTAATATGTTTTCCATTCTATCAAATGAGACCACGAAAAAGATAATACAACCATAAATACTATACGAAAATACACTTCAAAGTCGGCGTTTTATTCCAAAAACATGGTCGGAGTTTTTTTTTTCTCATTATGCACTGCGTGATGCAGGATTTTTTTTATACTGCGCACACTGACCACACAGACCCATTCTCTCATATGTGGGCCTACCAGCTTTCTCCCGTTTGATTTGAGGCCGCTAGAATTTGTGAGTATATATACGTCCGAAACACTGGCTCGTAAGACGTATATATACGACCGAAACAGTCAAAGGGTTAATGATGGAGTTCCGTTCCTAAGACCACATCAGTAAACGAATTCATTGCTAAGTGAGGAGCATACTATAATGGTAGTGGGTTTGTGTCAACTATCTTTGATATTGTTTTAATGTCACCTTTTCACCATTTATACCATTTCTGGTATATTTTTAAATGTTTATACAGTAGTGTACTGTATACAGTGGACCCCCGAGTTTCGGTCACCTCGGAAATCGAACAATTATGTAAGTTTAATATTGTAAGTGCTTTTGTATGTGTATTTTTGGGGGTCTGAAAGGACTAATCTAATTTACATTTTTCCTTAAGGGAACAAATTCGTTCGGTAATGGCACTTGAACAGCCTTCTGGAATGAATTATGACCGAAACTCGGGGTCCACTGTATTGTAATAAACAGAATAGAGGAAATCAGCTCTAACATACATTATTTAGGTATGGATATTAGTCAGAGAGCCCGTCATAAGTCTGAGTCGTCGGTAAATGAGTATACGTCGCTAAGTGAAGAGAGGCTGTATACTGAATAAATGAGTAATGTCAACCAGTATTCAACAGACTGTGCAGCGACATCTTTATACTGGAAATGGCTTGCATAGCCAGGCACTTTTCATGTGAAATATTAAATGTCATCCATTTTTTATAAACTATGTATCATGTGGAAATAAAATATTTTTTGAACACACCGGCCGTCTCCCACCAAGGCAGGGTGACCTAAAAAGAAAAACAAGAGTCTCTCTTTTTACATGTAGTAATTTATACATTATAAGGGGTTACTAGCCCCATGCTCCCATGATTATTATTATGTATAAGCTGTGCCCTCCTGTACAGCATTACACATACAACACTTGGGTATCTTTATTGAGGAAATGCTTCGCCACACAGTGGCTTCATCAGTCCAATACAAAGCAGAAAGTTGTAAGGAGAGGAGGAGTTTGAGGCAATCAGTCCCTCGGCCTGGAGCCGATTGTTCACCCCATCAATCTTGTAGAAAGTACAGCATAGAGCCATAGAAGTGGCTTATATATTGTAGTCTGGTGAGGCGAAGCAGGAGGTAGCGGGGTCATAGTGGTACCATCCACTAGTCGAAGTAGGTCTTTGTCTAAAGGTTGGACAAGTGTTGAAGAATTCCTTTGTATCAAGATCTCAAGATGTTGCTGTGTCAGACAGGATGTAGATGAATGGTTCAGAGAACCGACAAGTTATAAATTAGACACGTATGCAACACTTGGGTATCTTTATTGAGGAAACGTTTCGCCACACAGTGGCTTCATGGCTTCTATGGCTCTATGCTGTACTTTCTACAAGATTGATGGTCTGAACACATCGACTCCAGGCCGAGGGACTGATTACCTCAAACTCCTCCTCTCCTTACAACTTTCTGCTTTGTATTGGACTGATGAAGCCACTGTGTGGTGAAACGTTTCCTCAATAAAGATACCCAAGTGTTGCATATGTGTCTAATTTATAACTTGTCGGTTCTCTGAACCATTCATCTACATCCTGTACAGCAGTAGCCTGGAACCTAACCTGCTGTATAAGCAGGGCCCTCCTGTATAGCAGTTGCCTGGAACCTAACCTGCTCGACTTACAAACACATTGGGGACCTCCTGAATTGTGTACAATAATAATATTATACACATTAATGATATGTAGTGGAACCTTGGCTTTTTAATTTAATTCATTCCAGATGTCGATTCAACAACCAAAATCGACGACAACCAAAGCAATTTTTCCCATAAAGACCTCAGACCCCAAATGACAATACAGTCAACCCCCGGTTCTCGTTATTAATCCGTTCCAGAGGGCCCGTTGAACACCGATTTGGACGAACTCCGATTTGTTAGAACATACGGAACAGAGCCGAATGTTCTTGACACTAAGCAGACTACAGTGTACGGGTTGAGGAAATAATGGAAATAAAATTAATCCGTTCCAGACATCCAAAAGTATTAAAATAAAATATTTTTTTAAAACATATAGACATTCAATTACACACAATTTTATGAGAAATAAAGAAATAATAGTACAATAACATGTCACTTACATTTATTGAAGAGTTGTTGATGTGTGGAAGACGGGAGGAGGGGAGAGCTTGGAGTAGTATGCTAGTGTTTGGAAGGGGAATCCCCTTCCATTAACACTGTAGGTGGCAAGTTCTTTTCTGGGGTTACTGGCCTTTTTCTTTTAATGCCACTAGGACCAGCTTGAAAGTCACTGGAACCCTCTCTAAAAAAAAATCTGTCCAGGGAGCTCTGTGTCTGGCGGTTCTTTAACCCTGAAACTCGTTCTCAGGGCCCACGAATTTAAAAAAAAAAAAATATTTTTTCTTATGAAATGATAGAGAATCTTTTTCCGATCATAACGCCACAAAAATGATGAAATTTGATCGAAAACTCACGGAATTATGCTTTCGCGAAGTTAGCGGTATCCATGACATTTACGCATCGGCGATTTCGCCCAATTTGAGCCCTATTTTCGGCAAATTCCAATGTTTCAGTCTACTAAAATTATAGTCATTTCGCTAGAACTCCATTTCTTCTATGGATTGAGTACAAGAAAACTCCTATTTACCAATTTCAACTACCCAAAATAGTGGTCAGAAAATGGCAATTTGGCCAATTTCACACAAATTTCAAACGATGCCAATTTCAAAATAGGGTCCATAATAAACAAGGCAGACATTCCTGGCACTAAAATAACATCTTCTCTGTTCATTAGTCACGTCTCCAGGCCCCTCTTACATTACTTTTGCTTTCCATTTTGAATTTTTATTCTCACAAAAAATAGAAGATTTACTGTTATGTATACAACTGCATCATTGTAAAACTGGTATAAATAATATCAGCGTACTTATACAAGAATATTAGACTCTCCAGTTGATGTGTATTGGATGCATGGTGTGATTTGTTTACTCTTGAACATCGGTCAAATTCGAACATTTTCGCTACTTTGCGCTCAGTTTCAAGGTACTTGTCATCGTGAAACCAGTCAAAATTATCTCTGTTTCTGTAATATATCATCTATTCTATAAAATGAGACTAAGAAAACGAGAATACAAGCATAAATACCATATGAAAATAGACTGCACAGTCGCTGTTTTAAACCAAAAACACGGTCAGAGTTTTTTTTCCTCATTATGCACTGTGTGGTGCAGGAATTTTTTTATACAGCGCACACTGACCGCACAGACCCATTCTATCACATCTAGACCTAACAGCCTGTTTCTGCTTGATTTGAGGGCGCTAGAATTTAGGCGTACTAGTACGTCAATAACCACAGTGCGTAAAACGTACTTGTACGACCATAACCCCGAAAGGGTTAAAATGTCCCTAAAATGTGACAAGACATGGTCATTAAACATATCCCATACACGGCCTGCAACAGCTTGGTTAGGGTGATGATGATCCATAAAGCCTTGCACATCAGCACATTTGGCACAGATCTCCCTAATCCTTGAAGAAGGCACCTTCTTCCATCTCTGTTCCACCTCCTCCTCCTCTGGACCATTTCCTGAACTGTGGTCTGTTGTTGCTGTTGCTGTTGAAGCTCTTGCAGATCTTCATTGTCCTCCTCCACCAACTGTTCCACATCCTCGGTACAAACATCCATCCCCATGGACTTGCCCAGTTCCACAATTTCTTGCACAACAGGCTCAGGCTCAGGGTTCTGGGGCACAGCCCCTAAACCTTCAAAATCCCTCTCTAGGACACAGTCTGACCACAATTTTCTCCAGGCAGAGTTCAAAGTCCTGGTAGTCACTCCCACCCAAGGTTTACACAATGCAGGATACTGAAATGATCTTTCCAAAAGTCTTTTAGGGTCGTATTCATGTCTGTGGTCACATCAAAACACTTTTGAAACATTGCTTTGGTGTAGAGTTTTTTAAAGTTGGAAATGACCTGCTGGTCCATGGGCTGGAGGAGAGGAGTGGTATTAGGGGGCAAGAACTTCATTTTGATGAACTTCAAGTTCACAATTTGCTCTTCCAAGTCTGGAGGATGACAAGGAGCATTGTCCATTATCAGGAGGCACTTAAGTGGCAAATTATTTTCCTGGAGATATTTCTTCACACTGGGGGCCAAACACTTCATGGAACCAATCACAGAAAATGTCCCTAATGACCCATGCCTTATTGTTAGACTTCCACATCACACACAAATTAGACTTGGCGACACCGCATCTGCCAAACACTCGGGGATTTTCAGAATGATACACTACTAAAGGCTTCACTTTAAAATCACCACTGGCATTGGCACAAAGCATAAGAGTTAGCCTGTCTTTCATAGGCTTGTGTCCTGGGAGTGCCTTTTCCTCCTGTGTAATGAAGGTCCTGTTTGGCATTTTCTTCCAAAACAGGCCTGTTTTGTCACAATTGAACACTTGTTGGGGTTGGAATTGTTCAGCCTCTATGTACCCCACGAATTCATTCACGTAATTTTCAGCCGCACTTTTGTCAGAACTGGCTGCCTCACTATGCCTCACAACACTATGTATGCCACTTCGCTTCTTAAATCTGTCAAACCAGCCTTTGCTGGCTTTAAATTCATTCACTTCAGCACTCGTTGCAGGCATTTTCTTAACGAGATCATCATGCAACTGCCTTGCTTTTTCACATATTATCGCCTGCGAAACACTATCTCCTGCTAATTGTTTCTCGTTGATCCACAACAACAACAAAGTTTCCACTTGTTCCAGCACTTGAGATCTCTGTTTTGTGACCATACTTGCACCTTTCGCAACAACAGCGTCCTTGATTTCCTTTCTCTTGCCCATAATGGACCATGAACACAACACAAGACACAGATCACTTTTTGATATACCCCGTGTTCATATCAACCTATGTAAAAATTCTATGCACATAAAGGGCCCTAGAATCTGGAATTCATTACCAGTAAATATTAAGATAATCTTGTCTGAAAATCAATTTAAGACTCAACTCAAAAACCACCTACTCACCCAAAACTAAATGATCATACTATAAACTACTTTGAAAAATGCTCATTATTACTTTCCTATATGATAATCTCAATTTTTAATAATATGTTACTATTATGTTACCCCCTACCCAATCAAAGCTAAATACTCATATTATAAGTTTATGTCAAAAATGCTCAATGTTATTTTCCTTAAGATAATCTCAATTCAATACCGTGGTCCCTCGGTTTTCGCCGAAAATTCGTTCCAGAATGCTGCTCAAGTGCCATTACCGAACGAATTTACTTCCTTAAGAAATAATGTCACGTAGGTTAGTCTATTTTAGACCCCCAAAAATACACTTGCAACAGCACTTACGAAAATACACTTACATAAATGTTCGAGTTTGGAGATGCACGAAAACCAAGGGACCACTGTATTACCATTCGAGAATCTAAACACCTGTAACAATCTAATATCATCATATAATAATTTAAACAGTACAATTTCATCATATTGTAATTTTGAAAAAAAATTTTAACTAGAAAAAACTCAATAAATTTCTCTAATATTAAGTACATAGTACTTAAGTTACTAGATTAAGCTGCCCCTAATGCCATGGCATGTCAGTGGCTCTCCTTGCACTCAATTTACATTGTAATCACCAATACCTATGTAATCTGCAATCTGCAAAGAAATAAAATTTACTTTACTTTACTTTACTTTACTTTACTTAGATGGTTGAATGGGATTTGCCATAGAGCCTGGCCAGCTCAGTGATACGCACTCCACTTTCATATTTCGCTACCATCTCCTTCTTCAATTCTACCGTATTTCTGACATTCTTTACCACAGGCTTGGCACTAGAAGCTTTCTTGGGGCCCATGGTGGCTTATTTAGCAGTTGCAAGCACTAAAAACAGTGGAATAATGACATACAGTGGTCCCTCGGTTTTCGCCGAAAATTCGTTCCAGAATGCTGCTCAAGTGCCATTACCGAACGAATTTACTTCCTTAAGAAATAATGTCACGTAGGTTAGTCCATTTCAGACCCCCAAAAATACACTTGCAACAGCACTTACGAAAATACACTTACATAAATGTTCGAGTTTGGAGATGCACGAAAACCGAGGGACCACTGTACTGGTATGAATGCGTGGGTGGTGGTCGCTCGCTTGTAAACAATAACACACTGACGCTGAGTGGAGTGCCCGGGCCCAGCTGGGCCACGCGTACGCGTCCGGGATGAATCGCCAACTCCGAGTGGATTCGTTAATACCGAGTCAAAATTCTTGTTAAAAAACCGGTCGAACACTGATTTGGACGAACGCCGACATCGTCGAACACCGGGGGTTGATTGTACAGTGGACCCCCGGAAATCGAACATTCTTCATTCCAGAATGCTGTTCAAGTGCTGTTTCCAAACGAATTTATTCCCATAAGGGATGATGTAAATTAGATTAGTCCGTTTCAGACCCCCAAAAATACACCTATAAAAGCTCTTACAATAATAAACTTACATAATAGGGCGAGTTGGGAGTGTTCGATTTCCGAGGGTCCACTGTATACGTAACATACAGTGGTACCCCGAGTTTCGTACTGCTCCCAACTTGAACAATTATGTAAGTGCTTTTGTAAGTGTATTTTTTGGGGGTCTGAAACAGACTAATCTAATTTACATTCGTCCTTATGGGAATAGATTCATTCAGTAACGGCATTCGAACACCATTCTGGAACGAATTATGGCCGAAACTCGGGGTACCACTGTATTAATAATGTACTAACTGCTACATAAAATAATGTATAAAATTATACAGCATGGGGAAACTGTAAAAACGAATACTAAATGAAACTTTAACTGAAATACTGTACAGTAAATGAAAATCTAACTGCCCCTTACCTGTCAGAGGAGAGGTAATGGTGTACTGGAAGCAGGTGGTGGAGGAGAGAAGGGGGATGTTACTGCTTGGAAGGAGAGTCACCTTCTATTAATATGTCAGGCAACTGTCCTGGTGTTGTTTCTCCTTTTTGTTTCTCTGCACCATTGTCCAGTGCGCATTCCATGAGCACTTAACTTGAGCCGCTTTGTCCCGTTCCGTACACGCAAAAACTTGTCTGTCGACAACCAAGAGAACTTACGAAAACCAGGACATTTTTTCTCTAACACCTCATTTGAAAACCAATTTATTCGACAAGTGAGACAATCAACAACCAAGGTTCAACTGAAATAACGACATACACAATACAAAATTTCTCATGCTTGTAAGTCAAGGACCTACTGTAGCAAATTTGTATTTAACCCTTTGACTGTTGCAACCCCTAATCCCGAGGTGTCTCCTGTTGTCGAAAATTTTTTAGAAAAAAAAAAAAAAAAATTTCTTATGAAATGATAGAGAATCTTTTCCAGATGGTAATGACACCAAAAGTATGAAATTTGATGGAATTACGCTCTCGCGAAGTAAGTGATCTTGGCGATATATACGCATCGGCAATTTCGCCGACTTTGAGCCCTATTTTCGGCCAATTCCATTGTTCCAGTCGACCAAACTTATAGCTATTTCTTTAGAAATCCATTTGTTCTATCGATTGAGTACAAGAAACCACCGATTTCAGCTACCCAATAAAGTGGTCAGAAATTGGCAATTTGGCCAATTTCATGCAAAATAAAAAAGTTGTCAATTTCAAAATTGGGTCCAGAATAAACAATGCAGACATTCCTGGCACTAAAATAAGATGTTATCTGTTCATTAGTCATGTCTTTAGGCCCCTCTTATATTACTCTTACTTTCTATTTTGATTTTTTATTCACACAAAAAAATAGAAGATTTACCGTTATGCAGACTATTGCATTATTGTAAAAATGGTATAAATAATATCAGTGCACTTGTGAAAGAATATTACACTCACCATTGGCAAAAATCGAACATTTCCCTTAATTTGAGCTCAATTTCAAGGTCGTTTTCATCATGAAACTAATCAAAATCATCTCTATTTCTGTAGTATGTTTTCCATTCTATCAAATGAGACCACAAAAATGAGAATACAACCATAAATACTATACGAAAATACACCTCAAAGTCGGCGTTTTAATCCAAAAACACGGTCAGTTTTTTTTTCTCATTATGCACTGCGTGCTGCAGGATTTTTTTTATACAGAGCACACTGACCACACAGACCCATTCTCTCATATGTGGGCCTGCCAGCTTTCTCCCGCTTGATTTGAAGCTGCTAGAATTTTTGAGTACTATATATACGTCCAAAACAGTGCCTCGTAAGATGTATATATACGACCAAAACAGTCAAAGGGTTAATGAAGAAAACCTGTACTAGTTGCTTCATTAACCCTTAAACTGTCCACACGTAGATATACGTGCACGTGCGTACTGCCCCGAACGTAGATCTACGTTTTATTTTTCATTCCTTAAAATTTAGTGCGATAGGCCTGAGTCGCCTAGACATGAGAGAATGGATCTGCGCCCTCAGTGTGCGCAGTATTAAAAAAATCTGGGACCACTTAGTACCTTGTGGGAGCACCAGTTCAATTGAGTGCCAGCTAGAGCAAATAGTGTGGCAAACACCAGGGATTCACTGATGTCATGTCGCATTAACACTCCCCTTATAAGAGGAAAGTAAAAATAGGTTAGATAAATACATGAGTGGTTGTGGGTGGGTGTGAGTTGGACCTGACTAGCTTGTGCTACTAGGTCTGATGCCATGCTCCTTCATTCAGAGGATGTGACCTGACTAGGTGGGTCATTGGTCTAAGCTGGGGGGTGACATGGACCTGCCTTGCATGGGCCAGTAGGCCTGCTGCAGTGTTCCTTCTTTCTTATGTTCTTATGTATTCGGCAGGCTGGCTGGCTTTGGCTGTCTCTCTATCTGTCTATAACTGTCTATATCTTTGTCTGTCTATATCTTTGTCTGTCTATATCTATATATCCTATCTCTCTCTCTCTCTCTCTCACATGTACACATAAGTACAGTTATTGTACATAGTGTAAATTACCTAGGATAACCCAAAAATTCCAGGCAAAGTGCTATACAATACTTGTAGATATAAGGCATAATAAGCATGACTGGCAAGTAATATGCATCTTCACTTCTGCATCATGTATAATACCTGTTGGCTTATGAGCCGCACTCTGAGACTAGCAGACAGAAAGACACACACACACATGCCCCCGGTGGCCTAGTGGGTAAAGCTCTCGCTTCACGCATGGAGGGGCCGGGTTCAATTCCCGGTGGGGCAGAAACATTTCGAAGTGTTTCCTTACACACATACATACAACAGGCCTAGTGTCTAATTGACATGTGCCTAGGACAAAATGGTAACTAACTAACACAGGCAGACAGAAAGACAGAGATAAGTAGAGTTAGACAGAAATAAGCAGAGCTTGACAAACAGACAGACAGATACAGGCAGACAGACAGATACAGGCAGACAGACAGATAGACAGAGACAGACAGAGAGGCAGACAGATAGACATTGAAAAAGGGAGGGTTCCCTCCAGCACTGCTGACATTTATCAAATGTCACTGGACTGTCAAGAGTTATCTGACACTTGTCAACACACCATTCTTCAAGGAGTTTCATATACTACTCTAGGCACACAGGCAGACAGAAAGACAGATAAGCAGAGCTAGACAGATACAGACAAACAGATTCAGACAGACAGATAGACAGACAGACAGATAGATAGATACAGACAGACAGACAGACAGACACAGATAGATAGACAGATAGATACAGAGTGAAAGAGCAAGGGTTCCCTGCACACATTCATTCATCAATGTCACTGCCTTATCAGTAGTTATCTGGCAATTGTCATAACACCATTCTTCAAGGAGTTTCATATATACTCCAGGATGTCTAAAACATTGCTGGGACCTATAAATACTTGTATATATTTATAGACAATAGTAAATGACCAAGGTAGGCGAAAATGTTCACCTGTTGGTGTGATTGTGACTGAGTACTATTTCAGTACATAATATTAGTGTTAAAACAAAGATTGGCTATGAAATCACAGGAACTATTGTAAATTGTAATTATCAGAACATAAAAATTATATAAATTAAAATGAAAACTAGAAAAAAAAGTATATCGGCAATACTTCTGCAAGCGGCAGGATTTGATGTTGCCGTCAGGTGAGCATCCAGCACCAAATTGGCGGGCTTATATCTCGGTAAGTACTGGCCCTAGAAATTTTTTTTTTTAGCCTATCCTGTTTATAAAAATGCGCTTTTTTTTTTTTTTTTTTTTTTTTTCAAAATATTCGGAGCAGTACGCAAGTGAACGTATATCTAGGTGTGGACAGTTTAAGGGTTAAAATATCAGCGCTGTATGACCCTTATATTTACTATTGATGTAACCATCCTACAAAACACTTTCACCTTGTCACAATGTAATATCCTCAGATTGTAATTTGAGTAAACTTGTTATTTGTCATAAACATAAGCTAATGTTTAACTAAAACAAACTCAATAATTTCTCTAGTATTAAGTAGTCTATAAGCCATTAGATTAATCTGCCCATAATGCCATGGCATGATAGTGGCTCTCTCTTTGCACTTCAGTTCATGATTGTAATTACAAAATCTCGATGTAAACTTGAAATGAAATAAAAAATATTATTATTATTATAGTTATGATTATAATAATTCATTAAATTACAGAACATCATTACTTTTTTTTTCAGTGTAAAGAACATAATGTGACAACAGAGGGAATAACACAGACAGAGTACTATACTAATCCAGGCAGTCTGATGGTGGACGTGATCATCAAAAATGCTTGCTCTGCGACGGACAGCGTTATGGTGAGTGATAAATATGGTACGGTGCCTGCACTCTGAAGGAGGGGTGGTGGTGGTGTGAAGTACATGTAGTATTGTAGAGTGCCTGCACTCTGAAAGAGAGGTAAAAGTGGGATGTATTGTAGAGTGCCTGCACTCTGAAGGAAGGGTGGTGGTTTTGGGAAGTACTGTACACTGCCTGCACTCTGAAAGAGAGGTAAAGTGGGAAGTACAGTGGACCCTCGGTTAACGAAAGGTCCCGTTAACAAAAGTTTCGGAAAACGTAAGCTTTTTTCGGAATCGGTTAGCGAAAAATTCCTCGGTTACCGAAAGGTATTAGACGTGTCCGCCTGCTCCGCGCAAGCGCAGGACACCCGTGAAGCGTTGTTTACCATTGAGAGAACATTACCTAGCGCGCTCTTTCAAAGATTCACAATATATTTGGTGTCTTTTTTGGTGGTTTAGTGATTGTCACTGTGAAATAAGTCACCATGGGTCCAAAGAAGCTTCCTAGTGGCACCCCAGTGGTAGCATTCATGGAGGGAGTGTAGCATTCATGGAGGGAGTGTAGCATTCATGCAGGGAGTGTAGCATTCATGCAGGGAGTGTAGCATTCATGCAGAGAGTGTAGCATTCATGCAGAGAGTGTAGCATTCATGCAGGGAGTGTAGCATTCATGCAGGGAGTGTAGCATTCATGCAGGGAGTGTAGCATTCATGCAGAGAGTGTAGCATTCATGCAGGGAGTGTAGCATTCATGGAGGGAGTGTAGCATTCATGCAGGGAGTGTAGCATTCATGCAGGGAGTGTAGCATTCATGCAGAGAGTGTAGCATTCATGCAGGAGTGTAGCATTCATGCAGGGAGTGTAGCATTCATGCAGAGAGTGTAGCATTCATGCAGGGAGTGTAGCATTCATGGAGGGAGTGTAGCATTCATGCAGGGAGTGTAGCATTCATGCAGGGAGTGTAGCATTCATGCAGGAGTGTAGCATTCATGCAGGGAGTGTAGCATTCATGCAGGGAGTGTAGCATTCATGCAGGGAGTGTAGCATTCATGCAGGGAGTGTAGCATTCATGCAGGGAGTGTAGCATTCATGCAGGGAGTGTAGCATTCATGCAGAGAGTGTAGCATTCATGCAGGGAGTGTAGCATTCATGGAGGGAGTGTAGCATTCATGCAGGGAGTGTAGCATTCATGCAGGGAGTGTAGCATTCATGCAGAGAGTGTAGCATTCATGCAGGGAGTGTAGCATTCATGCAGGGAGTGTAGCATTCATGCAGGGAGTATAGCATTCATGCAGGGAGTGTAGCATTCATGCAGGGAGTGTAGCATTCATGCAGGGAGTGTAGCATTCATGCAGGGAGTGTAGCAGGCATGCAGGGAGTGTAGCAGGCATGCAGGGAGTGTAGCAGGCATGCAGGGAGTGTAGCAGGCATGCAGGGAGTGTAGCAGGCATGCAGGGAGTGTAGCAGGCATGCAGGGAGTGTAGCAGGCATGCAGGGAGTGTAGCATTCATGCATTAAAAGAAAAGAAGGAAGTAACCCAGAGAGGACTTGTTACCTGAAGTCCTTTTGAGGGGATTTCCCTTCCAACCATTAACACCCTGCCCCTGTCAGCAACTCTACCTTCCAGATGCCTGCAACTCTTCAATAAAGGTAAGTAAATGTTATTGTTTTTTTTTTTTGAGTGATTATTTTTTTGTGGAACGAATTAATTGTATTTACATTATTTCTTATGGGAAATAAGGTTTCAGATAACGAAAGATTCAGATTAAGTAATAGCTCCTGGACCGGATTAATTTCGTTAACCGAGGGTCCACTGTACAGTGGTACCTCTACTTACGAGCAGCTCAAAACTCGAACAATTATGTAAGTGTATTTTTGTAGGTGCTTTTGTAAGTGTATTTTTGGGGGTCTGAAATGGATTAACCTAATTTTCATTATTTTTTATGGGAAAAAATTCCTTCGGTATCGGCACTTGAACAGCAGACTGAAACGAATTTTGCTCGTAAGTAGAGGTACCACTGTACTGTAGAGTGCCTGCACTATGAAGGAAGGGCGAGGATGCTACAGTTTAAAGAGTCCTCTTAATTGTGATGTAAGCATTCTTCTGACAAGACAGTGAGTGAATGAATAATGGTGAATATGTTTCCTCTTTTGGGTCATCCTACCTTGTTGGGACACTTCACATGCATACTGCAACTATCTTATGTAGTACAAAAGATATAGTATTTTTATGATAGTGTAACAAGCAGTGTACACTGTAGTGAAAGTGTGGTTGACTGACAACAGAGAGGAACCAGGGTTGAAACCCTAGATGAAGAAAGAGGCAATGACAGGTTTTTCTAACACTTGCTGCCCTTATTTCCTTTCAGTTGATAGATGCCTTGGAGTTGATCAACTCTTATAATAATAATAATAATAATAATTTTTATTTCAATGCATGTTACAAGTGTACAATGTTATTGGTAGTTACAATTATAAAACAATTATAAAACTGTAATGCAAGGAGAGCCACTGGCATGCCATGGCATTAGGGGCAGTTTATTCTAGAGACTTATTCACTAAGTACTTAATGCTAAAGAAATTGATTGAGTTTATTCTAGTTCTGTATTATTTAAATTATTATATGGTTATACATACAGGAGGAAAGAGGAGTGAGTGGTGGAATGAAGAAGTAAAGGGTGTGATAAAAGAGAAAAAGGTAGCTTATGAGAGGTTTTTACAAAACAGAAGTGTTAGTAGAAGAGCAGAGTATATGGAGAGTAAAAGAAAGGTGAAGAGAGTGGTGAGAGAGTGCAAAAGAAGAGCGGATGAAAGAACGGGAGAGGCTCTGTCAAGAAATTTTGCTGAAAACAAGAAAAAAATTTTTGGAGTGAGATAAACAAGGTAAGAAAGCCTAGGGAACGAATGGATTTGTCAGTTAAAAACAGAGTAGGGGAGTTAGTAGATGGGGAGCTGGAGGTATTGGGTAGATGGCGGGAATATTTTGAGGAACTTTTAAATGTCGATGAAAAGAGGGAGGCAATAATTTCATGTACTGGCCAGGGAGGTACAGTCATCCCTTGGTTTTCAATTGTCTCAGTTTTCACCGATTTTGGTTTTCAATCACTTTTTTCATGGAAAAATTGTCTCAGTTTTCACCGATTGTCTCAGTTTTCACTGATGGTACGGAACCTGTCCACCAGTGCCTCGCACATACAAAGCCCTCTAGACCGCCACCCACGCACATTGTCACGCAGTGTAGCATTGTTTATGCTTGAGTGAACATCATTCCAGGAGTTCATACAAAACATTTATTAACAATTCATTGTTTTTGGCCCTTGATTATTGTGTGTGACTACTAAATAAGCTACCATGGGCCCAAAGAAAGCTCCTAGTGCCAGTCCTTTGGTAAAGAAAGTGAGAAACATGATGGAGTTTAAGAGTGTAGCAGGCATGCAGAAAGTGTAGCATGTATGCAGGGAGTGTAGCATGTATGCAGGGAGTGTAGCATGTATGCAGGGAGTGTAGCATGTATGCAGGAGTGTAGCATGTATGCAGGGAGTGTAGCATGTATGCAGGGAGTGTAGCAGGTATGCAGAGAGTGTAGCATGTATGCAGGGAGTGTAGCAGGCAGGGAGGGAGTGTAGCAGGCAGGGAGGGAGTGTAGCAGGCAGGGAGGGAGTGTAGCAGGCAGGGAGGGAGTGTAGGAGGCATGCAGGGAAGTGACCCCGGATAAGGACTTTGTACCTAAATTCCTTATGGAAGGGGATTTCCCTTCCAAAAAATAGGGTCTCTTCCCTCTCCCCTCCTCCCTCTCTTCCATCCAGCAACATCAGTCTTCAATAAAGGTAAGTGCCACATAGAGTTCATTCATTTGTGCATGTAAATCTATCTTTAAGGCCCCCCATTTTTTTTTTTTCCAAACTTCTGGGTTTTTGGAACGGATTAATTGAATTTCCATTATTTCTTATGGGGAAAATAGTTTTGGTTTTCACCGATTTTGGTTTTAGCTGATCCATCTGGAACGGATTAAAATTGAAAACCAAGGGATGACTGTACAACATCGTTTAGGAGTGAAGAAGAGCAGGATGTGAGTGTGGGGGAGGTGCGTGAGGCATTACGTAGAATGAAAGGGGGTAAAGCAGCTGGAATTGAAGGAATCATGACAGAAATGTTAAAAGCAGGGGGGATATAGTGCTGGAGTGGTTGGTATTTTTGTTTAATAAATGTATGAAAGAGGGGAAGGTACCTAGGGATTGGCAGCGAGCATGTATAGTTCCTTTATATAAAGGGAAGGGGGATAAAAGAGAGTGTAAAAATTATAGGGGAATAAGTTTACTGAGTATACCAGGTAAAGTGTATGGCAGGGTTATTATTGAAAGAATTAGAGGTAAGACAGAGAGTAGGATTGCAGATGAGCAAGGAGGCTTTAGAGTGGGTAGGGGATGTGTAGATCAAGTGTTTACAGTGAAGCATATATGTGAACAGTATTTAGATAAAGGTAGAGAAGTTTTTATTGCATTTATGGATTTAGAAAAGGCATATGATAGAGTGGATAGGGGAGCAATGTGGCAAATGTTGCAAGTGTATGGAATAGGTAGTAAGTTACTGAAGGCTGTAAAGAGTTTTTATGAGGATAGTGAGGCTCAGGTTAGGGTGTGTAGGAGAGAGGAGATTACTTCCGGTAAAAGTAGGTCTTAGACAGGGTTGTGTAATGTCACCATGGTTGTTTAATATATTTATAGATGGGGTTGTAAAAAGTAAATGCTAGGGTGTTGGGGAGAGGGGTGGATTAAATTATGGAGAATTAAATGCAAAATGGGAGTTGACACAGTTACTTTTGCTGATGATACTGTGCTTATGGGAGATTCTAAAGAAAAGTTGCAAAGGTTAGTGGACGAGTTTGGGAGAGTGTGTAAAGGTAGAAAGTTAAAAGTGAACATAGATAAGAGTAAGGTGATGAGGGTATCAAACGATTTAAATAAAGAAAAATTGGATATCACATTGGAGAGAGGGATTATGGAAGAAGTAAATGTTTTCAGATATTTGGGAGTTGATGTGTCAGCAGATGGGTTTATGAAGGATGAGGTTAACCATAGAATTGATGAAGGAAAAAGGTGAGTGGTGCATTGAGGTATCTGTGGAGACAAAAA
>WNWK01027966.1:0-25819 GCA_009830355.1 Cherax destructor | reverse complement strand
GTCCCCACTGACTTTATTTTGTTTTTGGAAATTTTCTACCGAACAAATTTTTTTCATCAAATTTGGAATAGTTGAAATTCGACTGATGACTGAAGAATGTCTATTCTGATCGACTTAAAATTTTTCCCAGCCCAAGAGTGTTTTCGGAAAAAAAATTTCGGTTTGATATTGGGCTGCATGTTTCCAATAAAATGTTTTACAATAATACCAACAATTTCCATTCTACCCAAAAAGGGCCCTGACCCCCCCACGAGGCCTGGGTCCCCCAGAGTGGGGGGGGGGGGGCGTTGACCCCGAAACCCTCTCCAGGTATACTCCAGGTACATCCTCAAAGGATTTGAATACTTGGTGTTTTAAAATTTTTAAAGAAATTATTGAAAACCCTTGCAATCGTTGGATAGGCTTCAAACTTTAAAAATTTTAATAATATTAAAAAAATTTTTCTTTAATTTTTACGGAAATTTTAAAATGCTAATTTTATTAAATAAATTTTTTTTTATACATAACTACAGAATGTTTGTCCTGGTGAGCTTCAAACACTTACGGTCTGGTGTTTTTAATTTGAATTACTTTTTTTACAGAATTTGAGTTTTTCCCCCTAATTTCCCAAATTTTATAGATTTTGGATCAACTAAGTCCTCAAAAAACAATCGTATAGTGGTCATATTTCACTGATTAAATTTTTTAAATAGAAAAACCCGAAAAAAAGAGAAATAAAAAAAACTGTTTTTTTTATAGCATATGAACCATGCATTGTGTAGCTACAAATTTTTTTTTACTACAGTAATTTAAATTAAAGTCTTTCCCCAATAATTTTAGACATTTTCCGACCCGGTTTCCCTTTTTATAGAGCAATTGACGGTCCAGGTGCCATCTGTTAAAATTTTAAATCTTTCCCCAAAAATGGTTTCCATGGGATCATTTTTTCTTTGGTTCAGCCCTTTACAGGTAAAAATTTTGTTGAATTTGTTAATAACTGAAGAATGTTTTTTTAAGTCAACTTTAAACTTTTAGTGCTGATGAATGCCCTCAAAAAAAACTTCCTCTTTTTCCCGATTTGAAAAGTTTCAATAGGGTCAATTTTTTCAGATTGATTTCAGTGAAATAATTAGTTTATGTTTCTTCATTAGAAATATCTAGCAGTGTACTATTTTTTTGGGGGATTTCAATGTTTAATCTACATAATGTGTTTTTATGTACACATATGATCTGAGGGGTTTTTTAAAATTTTTTGTAAAATTTGAAAATAAACCTAAAGAAATTTAAAAAATTAGTTACTTACATGTATCTTATTTAAACCAAAACCCTTAGTCAAAAATAGAAAATGTTTGAACCTGTGAAGGCCCCAAATTTTTTCTTAAAAAAAAAAGGAAAATTTTTGAGACACTGATTTTTGTTTTTAAATTCCAGAGTGCCCCATTGGACTGATTTCAACTCTCAGAGTTTATAATTTAATCATGAAAATTTTGGGGCCCCAAAAATTTTAAAATTTTGCAAATGTATTTTGGGA
The DNA here is from genome assembly GCA_009830355.1 of Cherax destructor. Taxonomy (NCBI): domain Eukaryota; kingdom Metazoa; phylum Arthropoda; class Malacostraca; order Decapoda; family Parastacidae; genus Cherax; species Cherax destructor. The sequence continues at coordinate 24,309 of WNWK01027966.1, read as the reverse complement.
TATTGGTTTCTTTGAGATAACAAGAAATTCCCCTTTTCAGTTTGGCTTCATAACTGTTTTTTCTTTGGGAAGGTTTAATTAATTAAATTTTTTTGTTTTGTATGCCCAAATTTACTTGTATTTAATTTCATTAGAAACTTGCCCCTTCACTCTTCGCGTGTAAGATTATTAAATCCAACAAGATGAAATATTAAGACACATGTGAACATCGGGGTATCTTTATTGAACGTTTCCCCCCTCCAGGGGTTTTTATCAATAAAATTCAAGGACATAATTTGAAGATAGAAGAACAAATTTTTCGATGAGGAACCAGCCCCCAGTCTTGGAGTTGGGGGAAGATCACCGTAGTCGTGAAAGATTCTGGAGGACACGCAAGAAGGATGATGCTTATGTACTAAAAGGCTGGGGGACTGATTACCTCATCTTTTGTATATAGTTTTTACTGTCTTCCAATTATGCCCTTTTGAATTTGTATTGATAAAGACACTGGAGGGGCGAAACGTCACAAAAAGATACCCAGATGTTGCACATGTTTTCCTTTTTCATCTTGTTGGTATTGTATATCATTCATGCCAACTTATCAGACACTGCAACATCAAGGAATCTTGGTTCAGAAGACACTACAAAACTTCATGGCTACTACTACTTTACCACCACAAACCCCTGCCTCGGGTATGACCTATTTCCCCATTTTGGGGAATCCCGCCTATCAGTGACTATGATTCGTCTGCTACCCGCCCCTTTTCCCCCGTGGGCCAGTATATAAGCCCATCCTTTTTTCCCCGGCTCAGGTGCAATGGACAAGTGAAGGAGAGCAAAAACACACGGGCAAGAAGCATTCTTGGGGTTTCCCCCAGCCCGGCTTAATGCCCAAAGCGGGTGGGGCCCTTTTCCAAAAAGGATCCTGTAGTGCTTTTGGCAATGCCGCTGCTCCCATGCAGCTGCCACACACAGGGGCCCCAGTGTGGGGGATTCGGACCCCGGTTTTAGCTTCCCCCTCCGAGTCCCTGGGGACGGGGAATGGGTCTAGTCCGGGGACAGCTGGCCCCGGAAGAGGAGGATGCCCCGTACCTCCCCCCCCAGGCAGACTTGGTCTGAGACACTTCCCACGACGGGGGCCCAAAGGCCAGGCCACCTCCGGGAAAAAGTGGTCGGACCGGGGATTATAGCAGGAATTTACTACTTCCCTTTTGCCTGTGCCCAAAATCTTCACGATTACGGTGCCTTCACACCAACTTCGGGGTTGAGGGACAATTACCCCCTTTTTTGTATATAGTTCTACTGTCTTCCAATTATGCCCTTTTGAATTTTTTATTGATAAAGTTCCCAGAATTTAAAATTTATAATTATTCATTTTTTTAAAGTGCGCCTGATGGAGTAATGCAAACTAGAATACAAAATAAAAACCCAAATTATACCCTTTTATTTGACTCCCCCACACAATTTGGGTTGTATTTGAAGAGCACCTCCCCAAAACTGGGGGGCCAAATGCGGAATGGTTTTCTTGTAAACATATATACACCGGGGAAATTCCGGTGAGTTTCTTGGGGAACCCCTTTTCTTCACTAAAAGATGAGGTGTGAGAGGGGAAAAGGCGTCAATGGTCTTCCAAGATACCCAGCCACTGACACGCAGCAATGACAAGTTTTTGGCGAGGAAAAGAGAGCCAAGTCCCCCGGGGCAGTACTGGTGAAATAGTCGCGAACGTTAGTAATCAAAAAGGATATATGAACAGAAAACGGGTGAGAGAGGTGGGAGGGAGAAAAAAAAAAAAGAGGGAGGGGGGGAGAGAGAGAGAGGGAGGGAGGGGGGAGAGAGGGAGGGAGAGGGGAGGGGGAGGAGAAAAAGGGAACATTAAAAAAGTGTAAGTGTGCTCACGTATATGTACTGTCTAAAATTTTGCGGGGGTTGATTCACAGCTCCTGGTCCTCCTTTTGCTCGCCCTTTACAAAATAATTTTTTCCGGTTAAAGAAACTTATCGAATTTTCTTAAAGCATGAATGGATCTTACCTCTCCCACACCCCAATTTTATCATTTCGCCCTTTTTGTAGCTCATACCCCCTTCCCTTTAAAACTAGTCTCGTTGAATACTATACCACTTTTCCTCCGGTTTTTTACCCCTTTCCGGTGTGGGTTACACTGGAGCTGCGTACTTAAGACACCCCCACTCCCCAAAATCACATGTGCGTATGTTTCAAATGTATGTGTGTGCGATTGTGTGTGTGGGGTTTCGTATCCTAGGCACATGTCGATTAGACACTGGGCCCGTTGTATATGTGCGGAGGTGTGTGTGTTTTCTGTCTTTGTGTGTATATATATGTGTTTTATGTGTGTGTGTGTATGTGTGTGTTTTGTGTGTGTGTGTGTGTGTGTGTGTGTGTGTGTGGGGGGGACATGCTACAAGTTTTTAACATTTTTTTCGGGTTGTAAACCCCTCCCACATAGGCTGCCTCCCAACCAGCGAACTGGGTGCTAGGGGGTTTAACATTCAAAGAGTACTCGTCGTTAAATCAGTACCTTGACTCTTTGGGGAATCACAGACAAGCCAACCAAATATGAAGAAACTTGGTTCACTTGTTGCCAAACAGACTTGCCTGAGCCCCCGGGGTTGAATACGATGCCCTCTCTACATCCGTGTGGTAAAATTTACTTTTCCCACCTCCATACATAGTGTACATAATTTACATACTTGAATATGTCGGGCCCAAACCCATATCTGGTGAAGGAAAATAAAAGTCATAGACAATTGTTGAGTTTTTTTTTGCCCGTTTTGAAATCCAACGACCATGTTGCAGGCAGGTTGTTTTTACAGTTCATGCCCCCAAGCTTCTTCACTGATCACTACTAAACCCCACTCTGATGCATGAGTTTTATCATCCCTCTTCTTAAAGCAATGCATGGATCCTGCTTTCATTTTCCATAACCCCCCCAGATCGTTCCACTTCCCAACTCTATTACTAAAAAATACTTTCCTAACATCCCTAAGACTCACCTTTTTTAACTTCCAGTTGTGCCCCCATGTTACTGTGTAAATCGAAACATCCTGCCCCTATCCACTTTGTCAATTCGACCCAGTATTTTATATGTCGTTATCTTCTCCCCTAATTTTTCCCCTGTCCTCGAGTTCCCCCCGGGCGTACTTGGCCAGGGGGGGGGTTCCAAACTGGTCCCGAAACTCCAATATTTGACGTACACGGTGTACAGTGAAGTGAATGACTGCTTAATCAGATGTCGAAACGCTATTTTAGGTTGTAAACCCCCTATATGCTGCAGCAGTTATATGGTTGAGGGCGCCTCAAGTTACACGTATGGGGCCCTTCTTAGATTTTTTACTCTTAATGATTTTCCTTTTTAAATTAAAGGTTTAAAATTTCCCAGGAGCCAGTTGTTGGACGAGACTTGCCCTGCCCAAATCCCTTTGTATTTGCTTGATAGTCTTTCGTTTGAATTCCCCCATTAGTTTCCCACATCATGTGCAATAAGGACACTTCTTGCTACCCCTTTTCCCTTTCATGTTTTTTTTACAAAAACGAGAAACAGCACCACCCCTTTGGGACTGACCTTTGGGGAAACCCCCTGTCATCACATACGCCCTTTTGACATTTCGTCAGCCACCTTCGTTGTTTCTTTTTTTTCAGGTATTCCCTGATCCATTGCATTACCTTTCCTATTTTTCCCTGCTTTCCCCCAGTTTTCGCAACCCCCCTTTTGTGCGGAATTTTTTTAAAAGCCTTCATAGCCCAAGAAAATGAGTCCACCCCCTTTCCCCCTGTCTTACTTCGTCATTTTGTCGTAAAGCTCCATTTGGGTTATTTTTCCAAAAATGTGCTGATTTTGTGCATAAGATCATTCTTTTGGTTGCCCACCACTCTTCACCTGATAAGATTCATCATGACTGCATTTTAACACACCCCAATGACACCAGTTTTTTAATTTCATGCTGGCCCCCCGTCCCCTGTTTTGATAGATATCTTGAAGACATCTGCCTCTGCCCCTCTCCCCCAGGACCCACGGAGAAATGTCCCCCGGTCTCACCCCCTTTTGAGGTGCCCATTTCCCAAGCAGCCCTTCACCCCCGGGTTTGTTTTGGAGCCCCTTTCTGCCCTCATTTTAAAATCTGCCTTAAATATCGTGTTGATTCTTCACTTACTTCATGGTCATTTTTTATCCCCCCCTTTCCTTTTCCCAGCCTGATTACCTGGTTCTTTACTGTTGTTTTCCTCCTGATGTGCCTGTACAACAGTTTTGGGGCGTTTGGTTTTCTCGATGCTGTGTCATTTTTATTGCTGCTGGGCCTCCCCCCTTTTTCCATATTTCTTTTTGGCCCATCCGACTGTTCCTTATTTTCCTGAACCCTTTTGTCTTCTATATTTTTCCTTTTTCTCTGGGAAATTCCCGTTTTGGTCTTTTAAACTATTAGTTTAAACCCAAGGGGTTTTTTGATCTTCCTATTGTTTCTGTTGCTTTTTGGGAAAGAACCCCCTTTTATTTAATTTACTTTTTTTCCCAAAACCTTTTTCCCACTATATCTCATGCAGGAAAAAAATCCCCAAAAGGAGTCCCCCCTTTTTTTGTAATTTACAAAAGAGGCAACAAAAGGTTTAAAAAGCCAAATTAAAATTTTGGGCCTTCCAGTCTTCCCCCCTGTTGCTTCACTCTCCATTTTGTAATTCTCCAAATATTCAAACCTCAGGAACCAGGGATCATTGGCCCCAATGGGCTTTACATATGTGATGTTTCCAACCTTTCTGGTTTTTGCCCCGTTTCTCTCTGTCTCTGTCCCAACATTTTTTTTTCCCTTGGGGGTTTTTCCGTATCACCTAACATCTGAGCCCCCCAAAGTTGCTGGTTCCTTAATGTGGCCCCGGGTTTTTTCCAATCTTTTTTGAGATTGAAATCACCCAAAACCCAGCAACTTTCCCCTTCCCCCATATGGACCATTCAGCCCCCCACCCAGTGTATCCACCATTTCTCTGTTGCCTTATTATTCTGTGGTGGGTTGAAACATTACTGCGGTGGGGGGCGGTGTATGTGCTCACCTATTTGTACTCACTTATTTATTGACAGCTGTATTTCCCGGGACTCCCAGATGCACTGTCTTTTCCCCTTTAATCTGACTTTAAAAATTTGGTCGATAATATTTCATCACCCCCGATTACACTGGATTAAATGTACACAAAATTTTTCCGTTTTTTCCCCCTTACGCCATTTCGATTTTTTCCCCCAAAACGTTTTTTTTACACACATTTATTTAAGTTCAGGGACATTTCCAGGTGTATAATACTTTTTCCTTCTTAGAATATTACCTTTTCCAACATTATAACAATTACATTTTACTTAATTAACTGAATACCATATATAAAAATTGGGAAATATAGGCCCCCTCATGTGAATGAACACTAATAAAAAAGTCGCATTAAAGATAAACATCTACACTTTTTTTTATAAACACTATTATCTCCATAAATTTTTACACACAAATTTCCCAGAAAGAATATAAAAAATTTTCCACCTTTTAAGGTTTTCCCCAGGGGAATGTAACTTAGTACAACAACAAATACCAACTCTCCACCCGGTGAGTAAAAAGGCCCTTTGTCTGATATAAATAACCCTTTAAAAAATGGTGAAGGCAGGTCTCAGATGGGGTTGACTTTGATCCCCCCATTGGGGTATAAAACCATCAGGTCGCCACCCCAATTTTTTTTAAAAAACATGATCCCTATGCCCGGATTGGTTCTACAAAACCCAAATTAGGTAGCTAGAACCGCAACCAAATTGAACCAGTGACTAAGTTTATCACGCCACAGGTAATTAGCCCTTTCGTTATTAAGTGTTAAATCCCCAAAAGAGGAGACTAACAGACGCATTTTTAAAGGGTGACAGTAGTCAATTTTCGTTAAGTCCCCAAAAAAAGTTAGGAATAGTTTCCCAAACAGGCAAACTGATTTTGTGAAAAGGAGGTCACAGTGACACCACATAGGGTGACGTCAAAACCCCTATAATTGAAGGCCCCAAAAGGGACCCCCTCTGTACATATGTGTTCCCAGAGACAATTGGGAGCATTATCGTCCCCTTTTTAGAAATTTCACTAGTTTAGTTTTTAGTGGCATTTGTTATACATCCCCCCAGATAATCTTTTGTCTGACAAAAGTCTCTAAGAATGGGGGAAGGTTCCCCATTGATGTGATCGGGAAAGTATCAGGGGGAAACTGGTTTGCTGGAGCATCAAGATTGAAGATGTTTATGGAAATATTGCCTGTGTATTTTTTTTGACACCATGTTTAATGCATGTGGGGCAAGGAGAGAATGGGGCAATTTCCCCTTTTAAACATACATCACATCTTTTTTGGGATTTTAAGTTATAAGCTGTATACCCAGGAACTTATGGGAGGACTAACCCTTGTAGTCAAGGCATAAAAACATCAATATTCTTGGCTGAACTAAGTAATGAAACTTTTAGGGAAGCAATATTTCATGAAAAATTGAACCATCCATTGAGTGTTATTCCAACCCTTGCCCAAATGGAAGATTATTAACTTGGGCCATTTGGGGAAAATATGCCGAAGCCGAGGTAAAAACCCCGTCCAGGGGCACCCCAGGCCCTTACTTGTAACTTCATAAAAATCAATACTTAGGTTTGATTACCAGGAAGAGCAGATAAACTTTCCTTTATAATCTGAACACCATATTTCCTTCACCATATTTCACAAAAATACACTAGTACACTGCTACTAGTTAATCAAGGCAGGACATAACATAAAATAAACCAAAACTTGGACTAGCGGGGGCCATAACCCAACCCCCTAGTCAGCTCCTAATCTCTTGTTAAATGCCCAATTATTTCAAAATCTTATCAAACACACCGGCCCTTAAAACAAACAACAGGGCAAGGGGCCCGGGGCCCCTGTGAGCAAAACATAACCCAAAACCAGCCTGTGGCTTTAATTCATCACACTACACCCGTAACTGCCAGATTTGGCCCTATTTTTCCTCTCTTTTAGTCCTTGGGCCATTAACCAGATGTGGGTAAATGGTTTTGAAAACCGACAAGTTGAAGAAAAAGACACTTCAACACTTGGCCAACCTTTGGGCTAGTGGATGGTCCCCCTGAGATCCCCACGCCTCCTGCAGGATATAAGCCACTTCTCTGGCCCTATGCTGTACTTCCTACAAGAGTGATGGACTGAACATATCGATTCCAGGCCGAGGGACTGATTACCAAAACCCCCCCTTTTTATACCTTCCTGCTTTGAATTGGACTGATGGATTTGGGGCGAAAAACCTTTTAAAAAATTCCCCCTATGTTGGTAATGTTCAATTCTTCAATCCATTAATCATTAACCTCCATAACGGGGTATAGCGGGAAACACTTCCAAAAACAAAACCAAAAGTTTTTTATTTTTATTTTCAAATTTTTTTTCCCAAGCATTTTATTTTTTCCCGGGAAATTTTAGGGATTGTTTGAAAACCCAAAAACCGTTCTTCTTCCCCCACAAAATTTTTTAAAAAATGAATAGGGAAAATTTTTCACTTTTGACATCATCTTTAATGAAGAACAATATTCTGACTACCTATATTTATAAAATTTATCGGGATTCTGCTGAAGATTTCATTTCAATCCGTCGAATATTTTTTCCGGATAATTAAAAAGGGGTTTAATTCCTTTCCCGAGAAATGTACCTGAGTTAAATCCTTTCTTCAGCACCTATCACAAAAAAAGGTACCTAGGTTACATCGGCGTTCTCTGTAGGGGCCCCTTTGGTTTAATGACTCCTCAATTTATTTTTTTGGTTGGGTTCCAATAGGGTCCCTTTGGGGGCCCTTTGACTTTTTGTAGATGTGTGTGTTGGGGGCGGGGCATGATCATCCACACATTCAGGTGTGATTAGTGGCAGATGGTATTTCCCTTTTGTGCTAGTGGGGATGACAAGCCCATGTGCCAGTAGGGGTGACAAGCTCCATGTTTGCTTTGGGGGTGACTAGCCCATTTTGCTAGTGGGGGTGACAAGCCCATGTGGGTGGGGGATGACAAGCCCATTTTGCTAGTGGGGATGACAAGCTTTCCCTGTGCCAGTGGGGATGACAAACTCCATGTGTGCTAGGGGGGGATGAAAAAGCCCATGTGTGCCAGTGGGGATGACAAGCTCCATGTGTGCTAGTGGGATGACAAGCCCATGTTTGGGGTAGTGGGGATGACTAGCCCATTTTGTGCTAGTGGGGGTGACAAGCTCCAGGTGTTAGTGGGGTGACTAGCCCATTTTGCTACAGGGGGGTTTACTAGCTCCATGTGTGCTAGTGGGGATGACTAACCCATGTATGCCAGCTGGGATGGCTAGCTCCTTGTTTTCTAGATGGGATAGCCAGCCCTTGTGTGCTGCTGGGATGGCCAGCTCCATTTTTAAACGGGGTGGCCAGCTCCATGTGTGCCCCCCCTGGGGTGGGCTTTATTGTGCCGGGTGGGGGTGGGAGCTCCTTTTTTGCCAGGGGGGTGGCCAGCTCCATGTGTGCTGCTGGGGTGGCTAGCCCATGTGTGCTAGCTGGGGTGGCTAACTCCTTTTTGCCACTCCCTGTGTGCTAGCTGGGGTGGCAGCCCTTTTTTGCCAAAAGGGGGGTGGCCAGCTCCATTTTCCAGCTGGGATGGCTAGCTCCATGTGTGCAGCTGGGATGGCCGCTCCTTGTGTGCTAGGGTGGGGTGGCTAGCTTCATTTGTGCTAGCGGGCATGGCTAGCTCCATCTGGTAGCTGAGATGGCTAGCTCCACGTGTGCTAGCTGGGGTGGGGTAGCCCTTGTGTGCCAGCTGAGATGGCCAGCCCACGGGGCTAGCTGGGGTGGCCAGCTCCTTGTGTGCTAGCTGGGGTGGCCAGCCATGTGTGCTAGCTGGGGTGGCTAGCCCATTTTCTAGCTGGGGTGGGTAGCCCATTTTGCCAGCTGGGGGGCCAGCTCCCCGTTTGCCAGCGGGGGTAATGTTTCCCCGTTAGGCCCAAACTAAATTTTCCCTGATGATTTTTTTGGCCCTTTGTACCTTTACTGGGAAAAAAGGTGTGAGATCATTTTTTTTTAGGGTTTTTGGTAAACAAATCTTTGGTTGTTTTTCTTTTTAGGACCGAAAGGGTAGTTTTCCTTTCTTCTAAAAACGCCCAAATGCTTTTGCCCCGAAAATTGAAAAAGGGGGGTTTTAAAAGGATCAAAATGGTTGGGGGTATTTATTTTTTAAAACAATTGTTAAAAGATACCCCCCAAAGCCGTATTTTTTTGTAGATGTTTTGGCCGGGGAAAAAACAGAGTTCTTCCAAACCCTGGGGAGGTTTATTTATTTGTGTAAATTGGCCAGGTACTTTTGTGAAGAGGGGAGTTTTAGTTTTTTTTTGGGGTTTTGGGGGTTTTGGGGGTCACCAAAAAAGGGGGGTGTGGTCCCCCTTTCAAAAAGGAATTTTACCCGATTTATTGGCTGAGAGGCCCGGGGTTTAAACCCTGGGCCTTTTGGGGGCCGGGTTTTCAATAAAAACCCCCCGGGCCAAAGGGAAATTTTTGTGAGTGCCCCGGGGGGGCTTGGGTTTGGGGGTTTAAAATCCATCATTTTTGGGGGTATTCATGGGGAGATAACCCCCCCCTTTTTTCAAAAGGGCTTCAAGGGGGCATTGAAAATCGCCCGGGAAGATTAGTAGAAGAAGGTTCACATAAAACCGCGTTCGTTACCGGGAAAGGGCCCCAAATTTATCGTCACCACCGCCGACAAAAGGGAATACCAACCCAGTAACCCAAAAAAGATGGACCCCTTTTTTGGGCCAATCCCTTACGAACCCCTCAACCCAACGGGGGGAAAACCCTAAAAATTTCCCCACATCCCGACAAAAAGGACCCGTGAAGGAAAAAAACTTGATAACCCGCAACCAAAAAACACCATGTATGAAACCCAAAACCCCATAAGCATAAACCCCCTCAGGCCAATCCCTCAGGTATAGGCAGTGCCCCCCAAAATAAGGAGTTTACCTCTTTCCCCGCCTTTTGGGCCATCAGCCCGCCCTCTTTTAAAAATTCAGGTGCCTTTAACCCGCATCCCAAAAATTTCCACCGAAGGGGGAAAAACTAAAGGGCCCCAAAAGTACCACCAAAAGGCCATCGACCTTTTAAACCCCCCCTTCACCCCCGGGGATTTTGGGTTTACCCTTTTTGAACTCTGTGTTAATTTTAACTAAATTTTTTTAATTTAAAAGGCTCTAAAAAAATAGGGATGGGGAGAACCTTTATTTAACTTCCAAAAAAACACCCAGGGGGCTGAACCCCCACCCCCCAACCTCCCTGGTCCAGAGGCGTCTAAAACCCAGGGGGATGTGCAACCCAGCGGGGCCCCAAGGGCCCGGGGGGTTTCAACAGGTTTCCCTTGGGATCCCTATCAAAAAACCTTTTACCTAAATTTGGGGAAAAATTTTGGTTTTCCACGAAAAAAAAATTTATCTCAAAAACCTTTTTCAGTCAAGGGTAAAGGCCCAAAAAAAGGATCACTGGGTTTTTTAAAAGCCACCCAATTTTGCCGAGAATATTGCCCCAATTCCCCCAAACCCTTCACAAATTACATTTTCCTTTCCTTTTTCAAAAAATTGCAAAAAAAGAAAGGTCTTGACCAAAAAATTTCCCAAAACAACACCCTCCAAACAAAGTCATAATTTTCCCAACAAGGTTGATCCAACATTTTAAAGTATTTGCAAAAAGCCAACACCAATTTTCCCCTCGCTTTTCCCGTAATTTTTAAGGATTAACGACCAAAATTTAAGCACCCAAAAACCCGCCAAGGGGGCTACTATCCCCGTGGAGGCCGAGGAAATTTTGGGGGGAAAACAACGGGAACCTTTTTAACACGGGACCCCAAAAACACATTAATGCACCGATAACCTGAACAACGCCGCGCCCAAAACCGAAAATTCCCAATCATTCAGAAATTAAAAAACCCCGACTTGTAACAAAAAAAATAATTTCCGTAGACGCAAAGCCTTGAATGCACTTATTCTGTTTTAACCCAATTAAAAAAAAACAAAACAAATTTACCACCTGGGCTTAGCAAGGAACCTCCCGAAAAAAGTAAACCCCCCACATAACCATTCCCCCCTGTTTAAATTAACAAAAGCAACGTTGGGTGGGAACAATTAAGGCCTTCATATTTCAACCTCCACAGAAAATTTTCAACCTATTGTTATACCACCCCCGTATTTTTTTTTATCACCTTTTTCTCATGTGCATATTATTTTTCTCCCAATTGATTACTACTACCCACTACTAAATCACTAATAACCCCTAGTTTTCACCTCACTTTAATAAAAAACCCACTAAGGGCCATTATCCCTTTTAAAGGTTGAGAAAGTTTCCGGAAAAAAGTGCCACAATAAAAAGTCACATTAGTTTCATTTTCCTTTTAAAAAATTGTCGGTAATTTAAATGTTTTTAAAATTAATTTTAAAGCAACCCTTTTCCCCCCCTGCAAAAAAAGTTCCCCATGAACGTTTTTCCATATTTTTAAAATGGAATACATCAAGATCAACACAAGCATTCCCCCACCCCCCTCCCCCTATAGCTATGCAAGAGATAATATTGACTCCCAAAAATTAAATTTCCCAAAATGCCCCCATATGGTAAAAAAGACAATATGGGGGCCCCTTGGGCTTTTGAGGGTTTCGCCACACAAAAAAACTTACCCCCCTAAAAAGGGGAATCGGGAAAAACAGGAGGGGCCTGACAACCTCACACTCCTCCTGTTCCCTTTACGATTTTCCAAAAAAGCCCGGGGGGGCCTTGATGGTTGAACCCCCTTCCAATCAATTTTTCTGAAAACCCTTCATTCCATCTCCTCATATAAAGGAACTTTCGGGGATGTACACCCCCCTGTCATTTTTTTTAAAAAAACAAAGAACTAATGTAAATTTTTTTCCTTTTGCTTCCCGGAGCTTTGCCGCCGTTACAAAGTTGACAAAGCTTTGGGGAAACGGTGTTCCCTTTTTCCGTTGCATTTGTTCCTTTTTTTTAACATATTGTCGGTTATTCTACCAATATTAATAAAAATGTCACTTCACAAACATTGATCATGCCGAAATAAAATTATTATTATTATTATTATTATTATTATTAAAAAATGGGTTTAAATTCAATGAGTAATCACAGTTAATTAACTCAGGCTACTGTTATTAATAAGATACAGACTTCACTAAAATTACATTCAGAAACTTCCTGTTAATAATATGGAACATATAATTGATGGTATAGACAAGGTCTATACCATCAAAAGGGGTAAACCATGGTTGAACCAACTTTAATCCCCCGCCAAATATATCAAGAATAATAATCTACTATTTAGCCCATCTACTAGGAAAGGAGGTAGGGGAAGTATGAAATCCAGATCGACTGGTAGCACCAAAAAAAGACCTCAGGGGCCCGAAAGTAGCCCACAATTGTTTGGGAGGAGATTTGGGGGTCACTAAAACACTTTATAGGATAATCCCCTCATTTTTTTTGGTCGGGGATAACCCAGAGGGGGAATTATATCCGATCCCGCCATGAGTGTCAGCAGGTGGGCAAAATAACCCTTTAAAACCCTTTGGATGGAAAAACCCTTTGCCGGAATAAACACGACTGTGTAGGGCCCTTACCTAAGGCCGTCAGGTAACCAATATCTAACCATTATGGATGAAACTACTAGGTATCCCGAGGCAATTTATGTGCAGTGGGAAAATTTTTGAGTCAAGAATCTGAGAGTCACAAATGTGGGAAGGAGGGACGGAGAGAGAAATGGGGAAAACTTTTTTTTGACGGGAAAATGGGAAAAGTAATGAATGTACGTGTCACTGTGCACTGGCCCGGAAAAAATGGAAAACGAAAAAACCCGGGCAAAGGGAAAAGCATGCACATCAAGGAAAAAAAGCAAAATATAGATTCCCCCTTCAGCTTTTAACTTGCTCTAAGGAGCCAGATAGAAGGGACGGGAAATGGTTGGGAGACTCGAGTCATATGGCCAAAGATATCATATACGAATATCATCTACTTTGATGAGTGGTGTTTATGTTATCTTTTCTTTGAAAATTCTCTCTGTTTTGTCTCCCATCTCTGTCTCTATCTCTGTTTTCTATCTCTGTTTTCTATCTCTGTCTCTATTTTCTGTCTCTATCTCTGTCTCTACTCTGCCCCCATCTCTGTCTCTATCTCTTCTCTGCCCCATTCCCCCCTCTATCTCTGTCTCTATATCTGTCTCTATCTCTATCTCTTCCCCTGCTCCCCCCTGCTCCCCCCTTTTGCCCATTCCCCCCTCTATCTCTCTCTCCCATTTTCTCTCTATTTTTCTCCATTCTCTTCATCTCTATATCTCTGTCTCTATATCTCTCTCTATATTTTCCCCTCTTCTCTCTCTCCCATTTTTCTCTTATCTCTCTCTATTTTCTCTCCCATCTCTCTATCTATTCTGTCTCTATTTTCTTGTCTCTATCTCTGTCTCTATCTCTTTTCTCTATCTGTCTGCCCTCTGTCTCTCTCTCTTGTTTCTCTTTTCTCTTCCCCCTCTCTCTCTGCCCTCTCTCTGCTCCCTCTCTCCCTGTTCCCTCTCTGCCCCCTTTTTTCTCTGTTTCTCCTTCTGCCCCCCTTCTCTCTTCTCTCTCCCTCCCTCCCCCTCTCTCTCTCTCTCTCTCTCTCTCTGTTTTCCCTCAGTTACTGAACGAACATTCCAATATTTTTAAAATTAGTGTTCAGCAGAAGTTTGTGGTTACAGGAAAAGGGGGGGGGGGGGGAAGAAGAGGGGGGTGGAATGATGATGTAAAGAAAAAGAAAAATAAGGGGTTTTCCCAAAAAAAAGTGATGCAAGGGGGGAGGAGTATATGGAGAGAAAAAAAAAGGTTGGGGGTGGTGAATCAATGTAAAAAAAGAGGAAATGAGAAAAGTTTGGGGGAGATTTATCAACAAATTTTTGCTGAAAATAAAAAGCTTTGGAGTTAGATTAATAAGTTGAGAAAGCTTAGGAAAAGATTTAGATATGTTAGTTAAAAAAAGAAGAAGAATTCGGGGAGTTAGAGGTATCGGGAAGATGGAGGGGAAAAATTTTTTAGGGTTAAAAGATGATGAAGAAGGGGAAACCGTGGGTTGGGGGAAACAATGAGGGAATAACATCTTATAGGAGTGAAGAAGAACCAGTGTGGGGAAAGTACTGGGGCAGTGGGTAGAATGAAAGGGAGTAAAGCAGCTGGGATTGATGGGATAAAAAAAATGTTAAAAGCGGGTGGGGATATATTTTTGGAGTGGTTAGTGTTTTTTTTTAAATGTATGGAAGGGGGGGAAAGGTACCTAGGGATTGGCAGAGATCATGCATGGTTCCTTTGTAAAAAGGCAAAGGGGACAAAAAAAAAATTTGAAAAATTTAAAAAAGGGAAATAAGTTGGTTGGTAGACAGCAACCACCCGGGGAAGTCCCTCCGTCCTGCCAAGTGAGTGTAAAACAGAAGCCTGTAGTTCCCCCAACATGATGGTAGGATTGCTGGTGTGTCTTTTCTGTCTCATAAACATGCAAATTTCAGGTACATCTTGCTACTTCTATTTCCCCCACTTAGGTCACACTCACATTCATGTACAAGCATATATATACCTCCTCTGGGTTTTTTTTCCCTATTTTTTTCCCTAGTTCTTGTTCTTTTTTCCCCCTTTATCTCCAGGGGAAGTGGAACAGAATTCTTCCTACGAAAACCATGAGTGTCGTAAGAGGCGACTAAAATGTCGGCAGAAAGGGGGCTAAAACCCCCTTTTCTCCTCTATATATTACTAAATGTAAAGGAGAAACTTTCTTTTTTCCTTTTGGGCCACCCTGCCTCGGGGGGGAACGGCCGACGTGTTGAAAGAAGAAGTCTGTTGAGCATACCAGGAAAAGGTGTATAGTAGAGTTATTATTGAAAGAATTAAGAGTAAGACGGAGAGAAAGGATAGCAGATGAACAAGGAGGCTTTGGGAAAAGGTAGGGGGGTGTAGACCAAGTGTTTACAGTGAAACATATAGCTGAACATTATTTAGATAAGGGAAAAAAGGTTTTGTGGCATTTATGGTTTGGAAAAAGGAGTATGATGGGGGTTGGATTGGGGGGTAATGTGGCAGTTGTTCCCTGTATGTAATAAGGGAGGTTACTAAAGCAGGTGAAGAGTCTTTGAGGATAGTGGGGCTCATGTTAGAGTATGGGGGAGAGGAGATAATTTTCCAGTAAAAGTAGGCCTTAACGGGGGATGTGTGATGTAAAAAGGGGTGTTAAAAAATTTTTATAGATGGAGTTGTAAGAAAGTGAATGCTAAAGGTAAAAGGCAAAAGAGGTGTGGGGTTTAAAAAGATTAAGAATCTAATAAAAAGTGGGAGTTGTAACGGGTTGCTCGTTGTTTGATGACCCCTGTGTTTTTTGGGAATTCTGAAGAGAAGTTGCAGAGGGTTGGTTGATGAGTTTGGAAAGGGTATAAAAAGGGAAATTAAAAATGAATATGGGAAAAGGGAGTAAGGTGATGAGGATAACCAAAAAATTAGGTAGCGGAAGATTGGATATCAGATTGGAGGGAGAGAAGTGGGGAGGGAATGTATTCAGATTTTGGTAGTGGATGTGTCAGCAGATGGTTTTGGGGAAATGAGGTAAATCAAAAAAAATTGACGGGGGGGAAAAAGGTGAGGGGTGAACTGGGGGAGTTTGTGGGGAAAAGAATTTCCCTCCATAAAACCCAAAAAGAGGGAATGCATGAAATTTCCAACGCTCTTGTTTGGGTGTGAGACATGGGTTGTGAATGTTCCAACAAGGAAAAGGTGGATGCGTGGAGATTTCATGTCTAGGGCAATGTGTGGTGTGAATATAATGCGGGCAGGGGAATCAGAAATTTGGAGTTTAGGAGGTGTGGGATTCCAAAACTATTTATCCAGGGGGGGTTGAGGGGGGGTTATTGGGGATGGTTTGGACATGTAGAGAGGGTGGAACGAAAAAAGAATGATTTCGGGGTGAAAATTAATCTGTAGTGGGGGGGAAGGCGGGGGGGGATCGGACTAGGAATGGTTAGAGGAAGGGGTAAAGGAGATTTTGTGTGCGGGGGGCTTGGACTTCCAGAAAGTGTGCGTGAGCTTTAATGGAACAAATGGAGACAAATGTTTTTAGGACTTGACGTGCTGTTGGAGTGTAAGCAAGGTAACATTTATGAAGGAGTTCAGGAAACCGGCAGGCCCGGGCTTGAGTGCTGGAGATGGAAAGTACAGTGCCGGCACTCTGAAGGGAGGGGGTGTTTATGTTGCAGTTTTTTTAAATGTAGTGTAAGCATGCCTATGGAAGGGGGGTGATGGAATGAAATGATGATGAAAGTTTTTCTTTTTCCCGGGGCCCCCCTGCCTTGGTGGGGAAAAGGCGGTGTGTTAATAATAAAAAAAAAATTATATTTGCATCTAATTTTAAAAAATATTAGCAGTTATATTGCAAAGCTTGAAGCTAACTGTTTCGTTGGTGTCCCTAATAATTTTTTAAAATTTATCGGTACCAACAAACACAAATCCTTTAAAAACCTGATATAACTGGAGGAGCGTTGTTTATGATCCACTGCCCACGAAAAATAATAATTCCGTTAATATTCATAATAAAAACCCTTTAAAAACATATTAAAAAATATCTACACTTGATAGTAACTGTTTTTCTCTTCAAATGGAGAGAAGGTTTTTTTTAACAGTGAGCCCAAAATTATGATAATAATAATAATAATAATAATAATAATAATAATAATAATAAAATAATAATAATAATAAATTTATAATGTGGTGAGCGGGTAATAGTGGATCCCCTTCAATGAACTAGGGTCAAAAAAAAGGAACGTTGCAAAGGAACATATCGCTGACAAGCCAAATTAAAATGATGCGTGGTTGCTTCCCCAGCAGGAAACTGCAGCAGAAATTGGGCTTCCTTGAGCAACTGTAGATGGCTGCTTTAAGAGGGGGGAGGAGGCCAAAAACACTCGTGAAGGTCGGGAATGACAAAGGGTTTAGCAAGGGGGAAATTTATGCCCCCCGGCGACCAAAAATTTCTAGACGACCCCCCACCGTCACCCGTTTTCCAATGCAGTCACGATTAGGGGCCCTTTTCGGAAACTTTGGCCCAAGGAAAGACCATTTTTTGAGAATGATGAAATCATCCCCATAACTCCCGCCCAAAAAAAAATAACTTAACCGAAAAGACAATGACAGCTTCGGCTGCTGTTTATTTAAAGATATTTAAATTAATGAAAAAAGTACTGATCCAGTCTTATTTTCTGCGATGAATCTCGTATACATTTCGGCAAAAAAAAATAGATGGAGAAGAACTAATCCAGGTAAATTATCCATGGGGTTTAGCTTTTTTAAAATATATATATATATATATATATATATATATATATATATATATATATATATATATATATATATATATATATATATATATATATATATATATAATATGGTACCCAAAAAATTTAAAAGATACATTGTTGATATAAAGATGGGATATACAATTTCACGAGGTGTGAGAGATACATGCGATAAGATGACGGGTTTAAAAGGATATCACAATAGGGGGGGAAAAACCACTTAGAAAAATAGTGGGAAAATTTCCCAAACGCTTGTGACTTCCCGACATTGTCAATGAACTATAAAAATAAAAGGTTAACAGGAAGGCATATAAGGACGAGACTATCCTCGTTGCCACCCCCAACAACATTTGACTTTTTTTGATGATATGGTAGGAAATCAGTGATCGGGGAAACACAACATATTCTACCCCCAAAAATTTTTCTAATGTATCTTAAATTCTTCCCAAATTTATTAATTATAAGTGAATCCAATTTATATAAACCAAAAGCTATTCATATTATTTTCAAAACGACTTTTGTAAAATGGAAAATAATATTTTCCCCTCAACCATGAACTTTTGAAAATAATTGTCTCAGCCTTTTGGGAAAACCAAATTTGGGTGGTTTAAAAACTCCAAAGAATAAAAAGAAAAAAATTTAAAATTTTTTACATAGACAAGGAATTTAAGACCTTTCCCCCCCGGATTTTTTGGGGAAGAATTTTTTTTTCAATTTTTTAAATTTTAAAAAAAAATTTTTAAAAACCAAAACCCTTAACAAACATACAAGAAAACAAGAACAACATGAATGACAAACGGGTCCTACTTCTCCCCAAAAACTTCATTCCCTCCCCGGGGGTGGGCCCGTTCCCCCAAATCCCGTTGGCATTTTCCTTCTGGATCACAACGTGGGGTTCTCTGAAAGGAAACTGGCCGCTCTGGGGTTTTTTGGTTTGGGGATTTTTTTCACCCAACCCTTTGAAATTTTAAAAAATTTTAAGGGGCCAATTGGGGAAATTCAAGATTTCACCCCGATTTTTTGATTTTTTCCCAAAAATTTTTTAAGGGTTTTAAATTTTTCCCCGTAACTTTGTAGTCCCGCACTCTGCTTACCTTCCCTTCCCGGGTAGCATGTGACTCAATCCTGGGGACCCGCCTTAGACTTTCCCCCAAGACCCCCCCAGAAAGGCCCAAGGGGTAGCTGGTGGGTGTGGGCCAGCCCCTTTTCCCTTGTGTTTTTAAAAATTTTGGGGGGTTGGGCCCCCAACTTCCCTTTTTGAGTAAGGGCCGGGAAAAAATTCAAAAACCCATTTTAAACCCTTTTTTAAAAAATTTTGGGAAGAAAAGGCTGGAAGTTTTCTTTTTCTTTTATTTTTTAATAAATTTTAAATTTTTAAAAAACGGGAATTAAAAAGGAAAATTTTTTCCCGAAGTTCCTTTCAAATAGGAAAAGTTTTGTCTTTTTTCCCCTAATTTAGCCCCTTTTTGGCATTTTTCCAATTCGAAATTTATCCAGTTTGTGGTTTTTATTTAAATTTTTAAAAGTGGTCTCTTTGGGGAGAAAATCTTTAAAGGTTCCCCCCCAAAAAAAACCCAAAAAGAAAAAAAACCCCTTTTTTCCCAAAATTTCCCCCCCCCCCCCCCAAAAAAATTTTTAACTTTTCCCCCCCCCCCAAAAAGGGGGGCCCCCCCGGGGGGTTTTTTTCCCCCACGGGGGTTTAAATTTTTTTTTTTGGGGGTTTTTCCCCGGGTTTTTTTTTCCCCCAAAATTTTTTTTTTTGGGGGCCCCCTTTTCCCCAAAAAAATTTTTTTAAAAAAAAAAAAACCTTTCCCCTCCCAAAAATTGGGCAAAAAGAAAAATTTTTTTTTTTTTGGGTTTTTTTTTTTTTAAAAAATTTTTGGAAAAAATTTTTTTTTTTTTAAAAACCCCCCCTTTTTTTAAAATTTTTTTTTTTTTTAATGGGGCCCAAAATTTTTCCCTTTTTTTTTAAAATTAAAAAAAAAAAATTTTTTTAAAATTTTTTTTGGGTTTTTTTAAAAGGGTTTTTTTTTAAGGGGGTTTTTTTAAAAAATTTTTTTAAAAAGGGGTTTTTTTTTTTTTAAAGGTTTGGGGGGTTCCCCCCTTTTTTTTTTTTTCCCCCAAAACCCCCTTAAACCCCAAAACCAAAAAATTGGGGAAAAATTTTTTCCCCCCCCCTTTTTTTTTTTTTTGGGGGGCCCCTTTTTTAAAAAATTTTTTTTTTAAAAAAAAAAATTTTTTTTTTTTTTTTTTTTAAAAAAAAAAAAAAAATTTTTTTTTAAATTTTTTTAAAAAAATTTTTTTTTTTTTAAAATTTTTTTTTAAAAAAAACCCCTTAAAAAAACCCAATCAATTTTTTTTTTAAAATTTTTTTTTTTCCCCCCCTTTTCCCCCCCTTTTTTGGGCCCCGGATTTTTCCCTTTCCCCCCTTTTTTGGGGAAAAAAAAAAATTTCTTTGGTTTTTGGGGAAAATTTTTCCCCTTTTTGGGGGTTTTTTTTTTTTTTTCCCCCCCCCCTTTTTTGGGGGGTTTTTTTAAAAAATTTCCCCTTAAAAAAAAAAAAAATTTTTTTTTTTTTTTAAAATTTTTTTTTTTTAAAATTTTTTTTAAAATTAATTTTTTTTCCCCCCCTTTTTTTTTTTAAAAAAAAAATTTTTTAATTTTTATTTTTTTAATTTTTTTAAAGGTTTTTTTAAAAAAATTTTTTTAAAAAAAAATTTTAAAAAGGGTTTTTTTTTGTTCTTTTTTATTTTTTTTTGGTAAAAATTTTTTTTTTTTTAAAAAAATTTTTTTTTTTAAATAAGAAAAAAGGGGGTTTTTTTTTTTTTTTAAAAAAAAATTTTTTTAAAAAAAAACCCAAAAAAAAATTTTTTTTTTTTTTTGGGGGGGGGGCCCCCAAAAAAAAACCAAAAAACCCCCTTTTAGGGGGAAAAAAAACCCCCCCCCCCCACCCCGGCCCCTTTCCCAAACCCCCTTTTTTTTGTTGGCCCGGATTTATGTGATGACTTTCTTTTTCTTTTTGTCGTCTTGAACCAAAGTTTCCCATGCCGAAAACGGTCTCTAATCGTGACCATTGGCAGGGTGGTCTCAATTTTTGGTCGTCAGCGGCAAAAACCTTGCTGAACCCCCTTTGCCCGGGCCTTTCCCGAGGATCCCCTCTCCCCCCTTTAAAGCAGCCATCTACATTTGCTCAAGGAAGCCCAATTTCTGCTGCTTTTCCCGCTCAAATTTTCGCATCCCTGGTTTTGCTCAAACCGGTTTTTTTTTGCCCTTTATTGAAGGTTGTGACCCCTTTCCCGCTCCCCAAGTTATAAATTTATTATTATTATTATTATTTTATTTTTATTATTATTATTATTATTATTATTATTATCAAAAGTAACGCTCCTGTTAAAAAAACCTTTCTCTCCTTTTGAAGAAAAAAAAAACATTCAAAGTGTAGATTTTTTTTTAATATGTTCTTAAAAGGTTTTTTTTGAATTTGGTTTTCTTCGTGGGCAGGGGTCAAAAACAACGCTCCCCCAGTTTTTGGGGGTTCTTTTTTGTATTTGTGTTTTTTGGTCCCAAAAATAAATTTTATAATTTAGCTGACCCCCCGAAAAAATTCAAGTTTTGCAATATAATTTGCTACATCCCTTTGAAAATTGGTACAAATATTTATTTTTATTATTAAAAATCAGCCTTTTCCCCAAAAGGCGGGGAGGGGCCCCCGAAAAAAAAACTTTCATCATCTTTCCCAATCCCCTTTTTAAATGTTAAACCTCTTGGAAACCCAAAACAAAACACCCCTTTGGGGCCGGGCATTTCCCACCCAACTAAAGTGGCCCCGGCCCTGAACCCCTTTCCAAATGTTCCCTTTTGCCCACCCAGCACTCAAATTTAAAAGCTGTTTTCCCATTCAGCTCCCCAAGGGCCCCCTTTTTTCTTCCCCTTTTACCCCCCCAAACCACCTAGCCCAACCCCCCACCCCGCCTTCCCCCCACTCAGATTAATACACCCCGAAATCTTTCCCTATTTCTTTCCCCCCTCTCTACATGCCCAAACCACCCCTCAATAACCCCTCCTAAACCCTCTGGATAATGGTTTTGGAAATTACACCCCCTAAACTCCAAACTACTGATTCTCTGCCTGCATTATATTCACACCACACATTGCCCTCAGACATGAAATCCCCCACTGCACCCACCTTCTCCTTGTTGCAACATTCAAAACCCATGTTCACACCCAAAAGAGCGTTGGTATAACTCCCCATGCATTCCTCTCTTTGGTTTCATGGATAAAAGTTCTTTGTCCCCCACCCCTCAGTTCACCCTCCCCTTTTTCCCCTCGTCAATTTATGTTTTACCCATTTCATGACTCATCTCTGACCATCCACTACCAAATATCTGAATACATTCACCTCCTCACTTTCTCTCTCCCCCCAATCTGATACCCAATCTTCCCTCCTAGGGTTATCCTCATCACCTTACTCTTTCCTATATTCATTTTTAATTTCCTTCTTTACATACCCTACCAAACTCATCAAAACCTCTGAAACTTCTCTTAGAATCCCCCAAAAAAGCACAGTGTCATCGCAACGAGCAACTGTTACAACTCCCACTTTGATAGATTCAAATTTTTTTAACCTGCCTCACCGAGCATTTTACTTCTCTTACAACTCCATCTATAAATATTTTGAACACCCATTGTTACATCACCATCCTGTCTAGGGCCCACTTTTACTGAAGAATTATCTCCCTCTCTCCTACTCTAACATGAAACCTCACTATCCTCTAAACTCTTCACTGCGTTCAGTAACCTACCTCTTATTACATACATTTGCAACAACTGCCACATTACCCCCAATCCCACCTTATCATACTCCTTTTCCAAATCCATAAATGCCACAATACCTCTTTACCCTTATCTAAATATGTTCAGCTATATGTTTCACTGTAAACACTTGGTCTACACACCCCTACCTTTCCTAAAGCCTCCTTTTCTTGCTATCCTGCTCTGTCTTACTCTTAATTTTTTCTAATAACTCTACTATACACTTTCCCTTTATGCCCCAAAATTTCTTCTTTAAACCCGTCGCCTCCCCCGGGGGCAAAAAAGGAAAAACGAAAGTTTCTCCACATTTATAATATAGAGGAGGGGGGGTTACTGGCCGCAAGTCGCCTCTTGCCTCAGGGCCCGAGGAAGAATTTTTTCCCATTTCCCCGGGAATGGGAAATAAGAAAAAAGATAGGAAGAAAATGAAGAAAACCCAAAAGGGGGAATTTTTGCATAAAGTGTGTGTGCCCTAAGGAAAGTAAAGTGCAAAATTTGAAATTTTTGCATTTTTATGAGACAAAAAAAGACACACCAGCAATCTACCATCATGAAAAAAACACTCGGCTTCTGTTTTCCTCATTGGGAGGAATAGATTTCCCTGGGGGTTTTTAAAACCAACATTTCCCCCTTTTAATTTTCACTATTTTTTCCCCTTTGCCTTTTCAAAAACTATCTGTCTTAAAAAGGGACTTTTTTCCATACATTTTTTAAATAAAAAACTCCACCCCAAAACTATTCCCCATTTTTTTTTTCTCTTTTTCATTTATTCACCACCTCTCACCTTTCTTTCTCTCCATATTTCCCCCCTTGCATCACTTTTTTTTAAAAAACCCCTTATTTAACTTTTTTTTTTCTTTCCCAATTCCCCCCCTTTTTTCCCCCCCACCCATTTTTTAAACCCCAAACTTCTGCTGAACCTTATTCATTTTGGGTTGTTGGTTCAGAAGAAGAGAAGAGAAGAAGAAGAAGAGAGGAAGGAAGGAGCAGACCAAAACGAAAAAGAAGAAAAAAGGAACAGAAGAAGCGGGGAAGAGAGGGCAAAGGGGAAGAAAAGGAGAGGAACAAGAAGGGGGCAAGAAAGGAAGAGAACGAAAATGAAAAGGATGGACGAGATAGAAAAACAGTTTGAGAAGAGAAGATAAAAGATAAGAGAGATAGAGGAGATAGGAAGAAAAGAAAGGAATAAGAGAGAATGAGGGGAGATATAGAGACAAAGATAAAATAGAGAGAAGATAAGAGAGAAAAGGAAAAGGGAGAGAGGTGGGAAAGGGGAAAAGGTGAGACAGGTAGGAAGAGACAGAGAAGAGATAGGAAATAAGAGACAGAGAAAGAAAAAGAGACAGAGATAAAAGGGCGAGATAGAACAGGGAAAAACAAAAAGGGCAAAAAAGACAGAGAAAGGCGAGATGAGACAGAGATGGGAAAAGAAAAAATTTTCAAAAAAAAACATAAACCCCTCATCAAGTAGTGATCCTACGGTTTTTTCCTTTCCCAGCCTTAAATTTTTGTGGGAAAGCCGGGGAAATTCAAGCGAAAGGGTCTATATTTTGCCTTTTCCCTTTATGTGCTGCCATTTTTGCTCAGGCTTTCGTTTTCCATTAGAGGGCCGTACGTGACAGCATTCATTACTTTTTTTACCCTTTTCCCTTCAAAAAAAAGGTTTTTTTCTTTTCCTGCCTCCTTCCCCCGTATCTCAGTTCTTGACTGCCCCCACATAAATTGCCTCAGGATACCTGTAGTTTTTCCCTAATGGAAAATAGATATTGGTTTCCCGACTTGGCCCTTTCCCACACCAAATTCCCAAAGGTTTAATTTTGAGTGTCTGGCTTTTCCCCCCTGCTAATCATGGAGGGTCGGATTAAAGCCCGGCCCTGCCCAATCAAAATGATGGTTATCTAAAAAGTGTTTTAGTGACACCCCAAATTCCCCCCCTTTGGGTTTTTGGGCCTGAGGGCAATTTCTTTGTTTCTCCAGTCGTCTGGTTTTATCTTCCCCCCACTGTAGATGGGGTAAATTAATTATTATTCTTGATATATTTGCGGGTGAAAAGTTGGATTCAACCATGGTTTACCCCCTTTATGGTATAGACCTTGTCTATACCATCAAAAACATTTTTAACAGGGGAA
>WNWK01027965.1:0-25819 GCA_009830355.1 Cherax destructor | reverse complement strand
ATTAAAATTATTTTTTAAAAAAATTTTTTCGACCTCCTGATTTTAAATCATATCCTCAAGAAAAAAGTTTTTTTACGATATTACTGGAGTAAAAATTCCCCTTTCCCCCCTAGCTAACATTGCATATCACAAAAAAGAATATCTAATAAATGGGCATCTGCTGCCCGGGAGATTGAACTTTGTAAAATAACCCCTTTAAAAAAACCAAACTTATAAAAAAATATTTAAAGAGCCTAAAGTTAGGTAGGCAATCTGTTTGAAAACCCTTAGAACGGGGAAGTTGCTCCCCAGTGTTTTTGACTCCCAGAATGGCTCTGATTTTTTGGCTCTCAATTACCCCCCCCAGAAGACAAGCAACTCGGGTATATGGAACTGTCTTTTTCCCCATTGCTATTGGTATGGGCGACACCATTACTGGGCAGAGTGAAAGGTTGATTTTGGCAGGTTCTTGGTACGTGCCCCCCTATACCTTTGGACTCTGAAGATTGACGATTGTCTCCTTCTCGGTGTCGGGCTCCAAGAACATCCCCCGACGGGAGACAGCATGGTCGGTGCTTTGTTTGGCCCTAGAAAGACCAAGAACCTTTCGTCTTGTGAGTCACTGCTGCCCTGGGACAAGTATATCATTCTAGTTGGTACTGTATTTGAAAGGATACAAGTTAAAGGTGACAGTTTCAGACAGAACCTACTCTGGTTCCTTAATTTCGCTGCGATTGAGGGGGACTTTACTACTGTTCTGCAGCTTTGTTTTAATTGTTGGTTCGGCTGCTCTGGCGATACTGCTGGTGTCTCTCTTATTGTGCAATTTCTGTACATAGAAATCTTTGGTAAGCTTTGGTCTCATTGGTCTTATTGTCGACATTTAAAGACATCGGAAAGATGAGAAACAAGACTCGTTTTTTGTCCAATTTTTTATGGAAACAAAATGTTTTTTGTGAATTGTGTTGTCCCCTATGGTCCTCCGGAACAAATTTGTGCGGAGATTGGAAAAAACTGAATGCTACTTTTGGGAAAAAACTTGGGTGACTCTAAGTCACGTGTGACAACAAGAATTCAAAAAGAATTTCTAAGGACGAAAAATTTGTCAAACTACTGTCACGTGAAAGACATTAACGTTACTTTTCCCGGATTTTCCCCGGGGGGTCACTTTTTGCTCGGACTTGTCAGAGGGATTCATGGCAAGCAATGTTTTCTCGTTTTTTTTCTCATGTGTGATTCGCGTTGTCTTCCTGTCTTTAACTTCTGGTCGTTGCTTCAGCAACTTTTTTTAGCTCAGCTGAGAGGAGGCATCAGGGCGCTCGTCTGAACCCAAGACATCCTTTTAAAACGACGGTTTCGCCCATTTCTCTGCTGCCATCTTTTCTTCTGGGGTCTCGCCAAAAACTCACTTCATCGTCTGGAAAAATTGTTTTGAAGGGCACACGTCCCGCAGACGGACAGAAGTAAGACGCGACGGACACTTCGGAAGAGCCGACGCTCTCCGTCTTCTTTAAAACGTAGGTGTTCTATATATATATATATATATATATATATATATATATATATATATATATGTCATGCCGATTAGGTAAAACTGGTCAATTAGCAAGAACTCATCTAAAATTAAGTCCTTTCTAAAATTTTCCTTATACGTTTAAAGATATATTTTTTTCATTTATGTTAATGTAAGAATTTATAATTTTGTACCAAGAGAAACTTTGAAAACCTACCTAACCTTATTACAACAAGCGCAATTTAATTTAGCCTACAACTAAATATATTTTAGATACGTTAACATTAATTTAATAATAAACAAACACAATGATATATATTTTTTCGGTATGTTCAGAATGATTTTGGTGAAATTATTGCATACACAAATTTTCACTTGTCTTATATGGCAAGGTGAGCGTTGCTATTTATGCCAAAATCGCAAGTTTTACTAATCGGCACGACATATATATATATATATATATATATATCCCATCCCATGCATCCATGCTGTCCTTCACCCGGTACCCCACAGCTGGCGCCCTCCCACCCACACCATGTCACAAGAAGTGCAGGGTTCCCAGGAATCTCCAGGACAGAGCCAACGCCTTGGAACCCGTCCCCGAGGCATCTGCCAGGTGTGCCATAGGGAATGTGCACTCAATCCCTCTACTGGCAACATCCGTGCACAATGGATGTCTAGGCTCCAGGAGGGCTCCAAATGGGAACAGCCAACAGACCCTCCCAGCAGACAGAGCTGACAGCCACCTGACTTCACCTCTACAGAGGACCTAAAAGCTGCAATCAAATTAACATCCACCAGGAGCTGACACACATCCCCAAAGACAGCTCGCCATGAAGCTGCCAGCAAATCGCTGACCTCTTGAAGAAAGTCAACGATGCTCCTGCAAACAATGGATCCTGGCACAACCTTCTGCTTTTTGGCAATGCCTGTTTGGCTGTCCCACCAAGGAGGGACAAGTCACTAGCTACATCTGTTATCAGGGCAATAAATGCATTCCCTAGAGATGACAACCTTGCCCATATCCCCTCCAGGACGTCAAACACCCACCAGGCAAATGCCAACAACAGGACACCAAACGCCTCAAAAATCAGGGCCCACATTAGCAGAAAAATAGAAGAGGGTAATACTATCGAGCACTGAGGCTTATAACCAGTGGGATACCATCGCTCCTAAGGATATCATTACAGCACAAGCCCTGAAGGACAAACATCCGCCCAGGGCTCCCAGTACCAACATTGGCCCCTTGACATTGCAGCAGGTCAAGAACATTTAACCTTACGGGACGCCGATGTGTATAAAGCTGCTATGTCTTTCCCACAGGGCTCAGCAGGAGGTTTCACTGGTTTAAGGCCAACACTTGAAACAAATGCTCAATCCAGGTCTTGGTGAGGTCTCTGAGGAGATTGTTGTCTGAACTCACCAAATTTTCCAATGGGTGCCTGGCTGGTAGTGTCCCACAGACCATTAGACCCCTTTTCTTTGGTGCCTCACTGTGTGCCCTCCGGAAAAAGGATGGAGGAATCAGGCCCATTGCAGTGGGTAACACCCTTCGGCGCCCTAGTTGCCAAGGCTGCAGTACGAAGGGTGAGTCAAGATGCTGCCTCAATGTTGAAACCAACTCAGCTCGGTTTTGGTGTTCAACAAGGCTGTGAAGCAGCTGCCCATGCAGCCCGAGTATACATCAACAACATGTCCAATGAAAAAGCTTTAATCAAATTGGACTTTGCCAATGCTTCAACTCAGTCAGAAGGGATGCTGCTCTCCAAGCAGTTTCTAGGCACTTTCCTTCCCCTCTATCCCTTCATAGAATCGTGTTATAGTGTGGTTTTAAACTTTGTTTGGGGACCATGAAATTGACTCGTGTGAGGGTGTGCAACGGGGGGACCTCTTGCTCCTTTCTTTCTGTCTAGCCATCAAGGATGTCACAGAAGCATTGTCCAGTGAGCTCAATATCTGGTTCTTGGATGACGGCACCCTAGCTGGCACTACACAATCTCTCCTGGGAGACATCAGGAAAATTAAAGATATGGTGAGCCTGGGCCTATCTTTAAACCCCACCAAATGTGAGATAGTTTCCACCAATCCACAGATGATCCAGGACATTAGAGCTGTTTACCGGGGGCACGAGCCATCGATCCAGCCAACAGCACTCCCCTTGGTGCTCCCTTGGGCCCAATGCCATCGATCTGGTCCTGAAAAAAATCTCCGACCTCAGGACGAGGGAAAGTGGGGATGAAAGACATCGATACACATGATGCCTTCTACCTACTCACCAGGTGCCTGTCAATCCCAAAACTCATACTTCCTGAGATGTTCCCAGCCTTCAACAGCCCGAAACTCGAGGAATACGACTCTCCTCAAGACCATGCTAGAGAGTGTATTGAATCTTTCCCTCGAAGATGGACAGTGGTTGCAAGCCTCACTTCCAGTCAGACTTGGGGGCTGGGAGTACGCAAATCCTCCCAGATTGCCCTACCAGCCTTCTTATCCTCTTCCATAGCATCAAATGAGCTAATAAAACAAATTCTTCCATACAACCTCAGTGATTCAGCAGGAATACAGGACCTAGCTACACCAGTGCCATCACTGAATGGGAGACTCTTGCTGCTCCAACACCAAAACCTAGTGAAGAACTGGCCTACAAACAGTCAAGCTGGGACAGCCCCATTGTTGAAAAGATACTTGCCAATATGCTCAGGGCCGTAACATCAGACAGGAGACTGCCCGTCTCCTAGCCGTGAGTGCACCTCACTCTGGGGACTTCCTCCAAACAGTTCCCATTTCGGCCATGGGAACACGCCTGGACCCTAAGACCCTTCGTATTGCAGTGGCTCTGCGCCTTGCTGCCCCATTCACACGGAATATACGTGTATTTGCGGCAATGCGCAAGCCGACCAATATGGTCTACATGGTCTTAACTGTTCTAAAACCAAGGGTTGGCATGCAAGACACAATGAGGTCAACGACATCAAAGAGAACTCGCTCAGCTGGATGCCCAGCTGAGAGAGAGCCTCGATCACTAGCAGCCAACAACGCCCACAACCCAGCAAACCGCCCTGACGGGATCACCATCTATCCTTGGAAGAATGGCAAGCTCTTAGCATGGGATTATACCTGCGGTGTCGACACTGGCTGACACCTACATCCATCACAGTGTTGGGCGACAGGGAGGAGCTGCTGACCACAGAGAGGAGTACAAGATCGGCAAGTACAGGGACATAAGCCAACAGTATAAATTTGTCCCAGTGGGATCAGAGACCTTGGGAGCGTGGGGAAAAAATGCAACACGTTTCCTTAAAGAGCTGGGTTCCAGACTCATCGACACCACCAGGGACCCAAGGGCAGCCACGTTCATGTTCCAGCGTCTCAGCGTGGCCATCCAGAGGGGTAACGCATGCTGCATACTCGGCTCGCGTCCGGCTTCGGAGGAGCTGGAGGAGATTCATAATCTTTGACATATTGTACCATTGTATTCATGTTCATGTTTGTGTGTTTTATAAATGTATTCTGTCTATTAATAAAGCATTTATATGTATGTATGTGTGTATATAGGGTGGGGTGGTAGGAGAAGTGGAATATTCAAACGGCTTCAGGAAGAAATCCAAATATTCTTCCTTGATGCCTTTTATCCACTTCTCCGAGGCTATGGTCCCACAATTTGCACTAGAGGTGGACCCCATTATATATATATATATATATATATATATATATATATATATATATATATATAATATATATATATATATATATATATATATATATAGTCGTGCCGATTAGGTAAAACTGGTCAATTAGCAAGAACTCATTTAAAATTAAGTCCTTTCTGAAATTTTCTCTTATACGTGTAGAGATATATTTTTTTCATTTATGTTAATGTAAGAATTTATAATTTTGTACCAAGAGAAACTTTGAAAACCTACCTAACCTTATTACAACAAGCGCAATTTAATTTAGCCTAACCCAACTAAATATATTTTAGATACGTTAACATTAATTTAATAATAAACAAACACAATGAAATATATTTTTTTTGTTATGTTCAGAATGATTTTGGCAAAATTATTGCATACACAAATTTTCACTTGTCTTATATGGCAAGGTGAGCGTTGCTATTTAAGCCAAAATCGCAAGTTTTCTAATCGGCACGACATATATATATATATATATATATATATATATATATATATATATATATATATATATATATATATATATATATGTCGTGCCGATTAGTAAACTGGTCAATTAGAAGAATCATCTAAAATTAAGTCCTTTCTAAAATTTTCTCTTATTGGTTTAAAGATATATTTTTCATTTATGTTAATGTAAGATTTATATTTTGTACCAAGAGAAACTTTGAAAACCTACCAACCTTATTACAACAAGCGCAATTTAATTTAGCCTAACCCAACTAAAATATTTTAGATACGTTAACATTAATTTAATATAAACAAACACAATGAAATATATTTTTTCGTATGTCAGAATGATTTTGAATTATTGCATACACAATTTTCACTTGTCTATATGGCAAGTGAGCGTTGCTATTTAGCAAATCAAGTTTTCCTAATCGGCCGACATATATATATATATATATATATATATATATATATATATATATATATATATATATATATATATATATATATATATATATATATATATATATATGGTGCCGATTAGGTAAAACTTGCGATTTTGGCTTAAATAGCAACGCTCACTTGCCATATAGACAAGTGAAAATTTTATGCAATAATTTCGCCAAAATCATTTGAACAGAACGAAAAAATATATTTCATTGTGTTTGTTTATTATTAAATTAATGTTAACGTATCTAAAATATTTTGTTGGGTTAGGCTAAATTAAATTGCGCTTGTTAAAATTAGGTAGGTTTTAAAGTTTTTGGTACAAAATATATATTTTACAATAACATAAATGAAAAATATATATTTAAACGTATAAAGAGAAAATTTTAGAAAGGACTTAATTTAAATGAGTTCTTGCTAATTGACCAGTTTTACCTAATGGCAGACTATATATATATATATATATATATATATATATATATATATATATATATATATATATATATATATATATACTCGTAAGTTGGGACACTCGTAAGTCAAGGTACCACTGTGTATATATATATATATATATATATATATATATATATATATAATATATATATATATATATATATATATATATATATATATATATATGTCATGCCGATTAGGTAAAACTGGTCAATTAGCAGAATATTTAAAATTAACTCCTCTAAAATTTTATCATATACGTTTAAAGTATATTTTTTTCATTTCCGTTAATGTAAAATTTATAATTTTAAAGAGAAACTTTGAAAACCTACCTAACCTTATTTACAAGCTCAATTTAATTTACCTAATTCAACTAAATATATTTTAGATACGAAACATTAATTTATAATAAACAAACACAATGAAATATATTTTTCGTTAGGTTCAAGAATGTTTTGGCGAAATTATTGCATACACAAAATTTTCACTTGTCTTATATGGCAAGTTGTTGCTTATTTATAAATCGTTTTACCTAATGGGCACGATAATATATATATATATATATATATATATATATATATATATATATATATATATATATATATATATATATATATATATATATATATATATATATATGTCGTGCCATTAGGTAAAAACTTCCATTTTGGCTTAAATAGCAACGCTCACCTTGCCATATAAGACAAGTGAAAATTTGTGTATGCAATAATTTCGCAAAAATCATTCTGAACCTAACGAAAAATATATTTCACTGTGTTTGTTTATTATCAATTTATTGTAAACGTATCTAAAATATATTTAGTTGGGTTAGGCTAAATTAAATTCCGCTTGTTGTAATAAGGTTAGGTAGGTTTTCAAAGTTTCTCTTGGTACAAAATTATAAATTCTTACATTAACATAAATGAAAAAAATATATTTAAACGTATAAGAAAAATTTTAGAAAGGACTTAATTTTAGATGAGTTCTTGCTATTTGACCAGTTTTACCTAATCGGCACGACATATATATATATGTATATATATATATATATGTATATATGTCGTGCCTAATAGGTAAAACTGGTCAATTAGCAAGAACTCATCTAAAATTAAGTCCTTTCTAAAATTTTATTTTATACGTTTGAAGATATATTTTTTAATTTATGTTAATGTAAAAATTTATAATTTTGCACCAAAAGAATCTTAAAAACTTACCTAACCTTATTATAACAAGCGCAATTAATTTAGCCTAATCCAACTAAATATATTTTTGATACGTTTACAATAATTTAATAATAAACAAACACAATGAAATATATTTTTCGTTAGGTTCAGAATGATTTTGCGAAATTATTGCATACACAAATTTTCGCTTGTCTTATATGGCAAGAAGAGCGTTGCTATTTGCCAAAATCACAAGTTCTGCCTATTCGGCGACATATATATATATATATATATATATATATATATATATATATATATATATATATATATATATATATATATATATATATCGTGCCGATTAGGTAAAACTTCGATTTTGGCTTAAATAGCAATGCTCTTCTTGCCATATAAGACAAACAAAATATGTGTATGCAATAATTTCGCAAAAATCATTCTGAACATAACGAAAGGAATATATTTCATTGTGTTTGTTTATTATTAAATTATAGTAAACTTATCTAAAATACATTTAGTTGGATTAGGCAAAATTAAATTGCGTTTATAATAAGGTTAGATAAAATTTCTAAGGTTCTTCTGGTACAAATTTTTTTTTTTTTATTAAGATAAATGAAAAAAAATATATCTTTAAGCCCATATGAAATTTTTTTAGAAAGGACTTAATTTTAAATGAGTTCTTGCTAATTCACCAGTTTTATAGTAGTTGGACTGTTGGGTTTAGTCCTGACTCTTTCTCTTCTCCTTCAGCTCTTCCTCTCACCGGCTATTCTTCGTCTGTCCCCACTTCCCCCTCGCCCCTAGTGGGTCCTTACCTGCGAGTCCCTGAACTGGAACCAGTTTTACTTATTCGGCATGACATGTATAAATAAATATATATATATATATATATATATATATATATATATATATATATATATATATATATATTATAAAAAATAAAAAATAAAAAATATATATATATATATATATTACAGTGAAAAGCACAGTACTCACTCCCATCTTGTTCTTCATCCTTATATCTGACATAGACAGGGATGTAAGCAACTGCACCGTGTCTTCCTTTGCAGATGACACCCGAATTTGCTTGACAGTGTCCTCTATTAAAGACACTGCAAGACTCCAGACGGACATCAACCAAATCTTTAAATGGGCCGAAGAAATTAACATGAAGTTCAATGGTGAGAAATTTGTATTACTCCGATATGGAAAACGTGAGGAAATAAAACTATATCGTTGTATAAAACATACTCCTACCACACAATAGAGCGAGAAACTAATGTAAAAGACTTGGGAGTGATAATGTCAGAGGATCTCACTTTGAAAGACCACAACATTGTATCAATCTCATCTGCTAGAAAAATGACAGGATGGATAATGAGAATCTTCAAAATTACGGATGGCAAGCCCATGATAACACTCTTCAGGTCACTTGTTCTATCTAGGCTGGAATATTGCTGCACACTAACAGCACCTTTCAAGGCAGGTGAAATTGCTGACCTAGAAAAATGAACAGAGAACCTTCATGGCACACATAACTGCAATAAAACACCTCAATTACTTGGAACTCTTGAAGTTCCTCAACCTGTACTCCCTAGAACGCAGGCGGGAGAGACATATGATTATATACACTTCGAAAATCCTAGAGGGATTAGTACCAAACTTGCACACGAAAACCACTCCCTATGAAAGCAAAAGACTCGGCAGATGATGCAACATCTCTTGAATGAAAAGCAGGGGTGCCACTAGCACGTTAAGATACAATACAATAAGTGTCAGGGGCCCAAGACTGTTCAACTACCTCTCAGCATACATAAGAGGGATTACCAATAGATCCCTTCAAGAAGACGCTGGACAGGCACCTAAAGTCAGTACCTGACCAGCAAGTCTGTGGTTCGTACGTCCTGTTCCGTGCTGCCAAACTAACAACCTGGTTGATCTAGCCCTGATCCACCAAGTGGCCTGGTCACAGACCCGGGGGCATTGACCCCCGAAACCCTCTCCAGGTATATATCATAAAGTTCAATACTGTGACGCCTGCTACAGTGAACCAACGTTGAATTTCCAGTAGTATCATTAAAAACGTATTTGATCTTTTTACACAGTTTGGCTAACAGGAGAAACTAACACAAACAAATATAATGTTTTGATAGGAAACTGTTAGGACTAAGAATATATCAACACCTTGCAAAGTTTTAAAATATTTGGATGAGTATCAATCTCTTAATGGGCTTCAGAGAATCTTTCACTTATAGTTATATATAATTTAATAAAAGCAACTTTTCTAAAATTGAAAAAAAGTAAAATATTGAAGGATCTTTATTCGTAACCAGACAAATACCATTAATATATGTTAGAAACTATATAAGAACCATACACCTGGGTTATGAATCCCCATCATTTTCCTTCAAGTTGGCCACATGTGTCTCCTGACAAGGTGGGTTTAGTGGCGTGAGTCACTCACACCTACCACCTGACACGGCAGGTGGGACGGGCGAAAATCTATCTTTTTACCTGTTGACAAGAATCGTGAGGAAGCATTTGTCCTCCTACACTCCACTCATGACAAGGTGGGACGGGTAATTTAAGACTTTTTCCTCGATGTCGTCACTGTCGACTACAAGACCCATGCTCTAGCCCATGGACACGATCTCCTCCACAACAGAGGTCTCAGATCCTTTAATATCTCATTCAGGAACGCATTCAGGCCTTCTGACATGAGACTTCAGACAAGACAGCAAACTGTCATGAGTCCCCGACACCCGTCTCCAGACAGGGTTGTTACAGGGGTGCCTAACACCCCCTTCCATCCCTTTTCAAAGCAAGTGTTGGGTACAACCCAACACTTGCAATCATTAGAAGAACATTAAGAATATTAATTTGTTTTGCTTCGAAAACTTGCGAGTCACGAAGTATACCTGAGCAATGTCGGGTAACATTATCTATGTTATATTATGTCAGAACCTGACCAACCGGGCTGTGGCTCGTACGTCGGTTTGCATGCAGCCAACAGTAACAGCCTGATTGATCAGGCCCTGATCCACCATGAGGCCTGGTCACAGACCGAGCCACTGGGGCGTTGGCCCCTGGAACCCTCTCCAGGTAAACTACATGTAGAATGACCCAAAAGTTGCAAAAGTCTTCTTACATAGAAACTTTTTTTTTGCACAAACGGCTGAATACCTATTATAAAAACAACACTAGATTAAACATGACTAAGATTTCGCATAATAGTCTGAAAAAACGGCTTCAAAGATTTTAAACACTGCTTGAAACATTAGTTTAGGCATCAACAGTGACGTTTCAAACTATATTTGTACTTCCTATAACAACCCGCTAATCAACTTCTTGTAAACCCAGTTGACGAAGTTGGTGGAAGTGACTCATCTCCGTGTTGGTGGAAGTGACTCATCTCCGTGTTGGTGGAAGTGACTCATCTCCGTGTTGGTGGAAGTGACTCATCTCCGTGTTGGTGGAAGTGACTCATCTCCGTGTTGGTGGAAGTGGCTCATCTCCGTGTTGGTGGAAGTGACTCATCTCTGTGTTGGTGGAAGTGACTCATCTCCGTGTTGGTGGAAGTGACTCATCTCCGTGTTGGTAGAAGTGACTCATCTCCGTGTTGGTGGAAGTGACTCATCTCCGTGTTGGTGGAAGTGACTCATCTCCGTGTTGGTGGAAGTGACTCATCTCCGTGTTGGTGGAAGTGGCTCATCTCCGTGTTGGTGGAAGTGACTCATCTCTGTGTTGGTGGAAGTGACTCATCTCCGTGTTGGTGGAAGTGACTCATCTCCGTGTTGGTGGAAGTGACTCATCTCCGTGTTGGTGGAAGTGACTCATCTCCGTGTTGGTGGAAGTGACTCATCTCCGTGTTGGTGGAAGTGACTCATCTCCGTGTTGGCGGAAGTGGCTCATCTCCGTGTTGGCGGAAGTGGTTCATCTCCGTGTTGGTGGAAGTGCCTCATCTCCGTGTTGGCGGAAGTGGCTCATCTCCGTGTTGGTGGAAGTGGCTCATCTCCGTGTTGGCAGAAGTGGCTCATCTCCGTGTTGGCAGAAGTGGCTCATCTCCGTGTTGGTGGAAGTGCCTCATCTCCGTGTTGGCGGAAGTGCCTCATCTCCGTGTTGGCAGAAGTGACTCATCTCCGTGTTGGCAGAAGTGGCTCATCTCCGTGTTGGCAGAAGTGGCTCATCTCCGTGTTGGCGGAAGTGGCTCATCTCAGTGTTGGTGGAAGTGGCTCATCTCCGTGTTTTAAAGCTGTTGTTAACATTCATTTCCATTAATATTAACAACAGCTACGAACTGCAACATTGTACCCAGCCTGAGTTACCTCGAGTTATTATCCCATTCTTGCAATTTTATATACTTTTGGTAATTCGCGATTTGTGTAAATGTAGGTTTAAGTGTGAAGGAGAGATGTTGCAAGAACACTTGTGTAAGTGATGTAGTGAATTACTTCGTGTAGAAACACTTAGACTGAAATGTGTGAGAATCCCAAAGCAGTTATTGTGAGAACAGACTGACCTGACACCCATATCAATGCATGTAGGCCGGACTTGAGTCCTGGAGATGGGAAGTACAGTGCCGGCAC
This sequence comes from Cherax destructor, assembly GCA_009830355.1. Classification (NCBI taxonomy): domain Eukaryota; kingdom Metazoa; phylum Arthropoda; class Malacostraca; order Decapoda; family Parastacidae; genus Cherax; species Cherax destructor. The sequence continues at coordinate 13,521 of WNWK01027965.1, read as the reverse complement.
TCTGAATGTTGCAGTTTTGTAACTGTAGTGTAAGCACCCCTCTGGCGAGACAGTGGTGGAGTGAATGATGATGATAGGTTTTCTTTGTTGGGCCACCCTGCCTTGGTGGGAGTCGGCCGATGTGTTAAAAATTAAAATATTTTTTTTCTGATTGGTCTACACATGACGTTTATTTGTAATCAGTCAAATAGTGTATGTTGAAATTGTTATGTATACTCATTAAAAAAGCGGGAAAAAATAAAAAATAAGTTTCAGAATTCTTCTGAATGAAAAATTAAAATACAGTCTCCCAATTACCTGAGAGAGTTCCAGGGGTCAACGCCCCGCGGCCCGGTCTGTGACCAAGCCTCAAAACTCTATACTTCCACCCCGCCAGGAATCGAACCCGGGCCCTCCGTGCGTGAAGCGAGAGCTTTAGCCACCAGGCCACCGGGGAAACAAGATTTATGCCAACAGCTTTTGGTGTTCCAGACGGTCACCCATCCAAGTACTAACCAAACCCAACGGTGCTTAACTTCGCTGATCGGACGAGAAGCGGTGAGTTTAACGTGGTATGGCCGTTGATTTTCCGAAATTGAATTTATAATTTGTTTGTCTTTGTTTGAGCTATTGAAAGACGTCATTTAAAAATTCCCGAAATACAGTTAACAGAAGCAACTCAAGAATTTTTCCCTTAAAAAGACGTTAAACAAGAACTAGAAACAATTTCGACTATTTCTCAACATTATGTCTCACAGATCTATATCTACAACACACCCAAAAAACACGTCAATAGCTTAATAAATACTGTTTCAGAAATTGTTAGACATGACTCACAAACTCGTAGTATTACGATTGCCAAAAAATCCCTATGGTGTACAGAAACATACCTAGTAGGATGAATATTATTAGAAGCAGCTGGCTGAGTGGTTAATGTAATCACCTTTAAAACTCACCTGTCATGGGTTCAAGCCCCACATTATCCATGATTTTATTGTCAGACATCCCTGAAAATACGATCAGCTTTAACGGAAATAAGTGAAAGACTCCCAATGGAAATAAATCACTTTGCCTCACTTATTTGGGTTATCCAGGGTAATTTGCACATATGGCACTATGTATTAAGTGCACAGGTGTAATACGGCAAGGATTGCAGACTATGGCCTGCACAACTGGCCGTAATACAAGAACCACTTAGATTACGAGCAAAAAAGACAGCAGAGAATAAGTGTATTTCCTTCACCAAAAAAAAGCTGGTATATACAACATGTATAGCTATGTACAGCTATGTACATTGAGACAAATGCAAGCACAAGTCATGGTGATCAATGAGACAAATGCATACCTGGAGTATACCTGGAGAGAGTTCCTGGGGTCAACGCCCTGCGGCTCGGTCTGTGACCAGGCCTCATGTTGGATCAGAGCCTGATCAACCAGGCTGTTTCTGTCATGGGCTTGGTATCCCTGGTTTTGAAGGTTCTCATTATCCATCCTGTCATTTTTTTTAGCAGATGCGATTGCTACGGTGTTATGGTCTTTGAAGGTGAGATCCTCTGACATGATCACTCCCAGGTCTTTGACATTAGTTTTTCGCTCTATTGTGTGGTTGGAATTTGTTTTGTACTCCGATGAAATTTTAATTTCCTCACGTTTTCCATATCTGAGTAATTGAAATTTCTCATCATTGAACTTCATATTGTTTTCTGCAGCCCATTTAAAGATTTGGTTTATGTCTGCTTGAAGTCTTGCAGTGTCTTCAACGGTGGACACTGTCATACAGATTCGGGTGTCATCTGCAAAGGAAGACACTGCACTGTGGCTTATATCCCTGTCTATGTCCGATATGAGGATGAGGAACAGGATGGGAGCGAGTACTGTGCCTTGTGGAACAGAGCTTTTCACTGTAGCCGCCTCAGACTTTACTCTGTTGACTACTACTCTTTGTGTTCTACTTGTTAGGAAATTATAGATCCATCTACCAACTTTTCATGTTATTCATTTATCACGTATTTTGTGTGCTATTACACCATGGTCACACTTGTCAAAGGCTTTTGCAAAGTCTGTGTATATAACATCTGCATTCTGTTAGTCTTCTAGAGCATCCAGAACCTTGTCGTAGTGGTCCAGTAGTTGGGACAGACAGGAGCGACCTGCTCTAAACCCATGCTGCCTTGGGTTGTGTAATTGATGGCGATCTTGCTTCTTAGAACCCTTTCAAAGATTTTTATGATTTGGGACGTTAGCGCTATTGGTCTGTAGTTCTTTGCTATTGCTTTACTGCCCCCTTTGTGGAGTGGGGCTATGTCTGTTGTTTTTAGTAACTGCGGGACGACCCCAGTGCCCATGCTCCCTCTCCATAGGATGTTAAAAGCACGTGATAGGGGCTTCTTGCAGTTATTGATGAACACGGAGTTCCATGAGTCTGGGCCTGGAGCGGAGTGCATGGGCATGTCATTTATTGCCTTTTCGAAGTCGTTTGGCGTCAGAGTAATGTCAGATAGGCATGCATCTGCCAAGTTCTGAGGCACTCTCATAAAAAATCATTTAGGTCTTCCACTTTCAGTCTGGTTAGCGGCTCACTAAAAACTGAGTCATACTGGGATTTAGTAACTCACTCATTTCTTTGCTGTCATGTGTAGGACCCATCCCGTTTAAGTATGGACCCAATACTGGATGTTGTTCTCGACTTTGATTTGGCATAAGAAAAGAAATACTTTGGGTTTCTTTCAATTTCATTTATGGCTTTTAGTTCTTCCCGCGTTTCTTGATTCCTGTAAGATTCTTTTAGTTTTAATTCGATGTTTGCTATTTCTCTGACCAGTGTCTCCCTACGTATTTCAGATATATTGGCCTCATGTAGCCGCTCCGTTATTCTCTGCCTTCGCCTGTATAGGGAGCACCTCTCTCTTTCTAGTTTACATCTTCTCCTTCTTTGCCTTAAGGGAATTTGCCTTGAGCAAACCTCAAGTGCCACAGAGTTAATTTGTTCTAGACATAAGTTAAGATCCGTGATGCTTAGGCTATCTTCTCAGTTTATATCATTTAGGACTTGGTTTACTTGGTCCCACCTTATCTGGGGCTCCCCGCATACATGTCTGGACCTCTAATATGTTGTGATCTGAGTATATTGGTTTTGATTTGATGACATTTCGTATCAGATCATCATTATTTGCTGGTTTAAGGTGAATTTGGTGCAGAGATTTAAAAAATCATGTGTGTGCGAGTTTTCATCTGAGCTGCCTCCTGGTGTTATCTATGCTACCACATTGTTTGCAATGTTCCTCCATTTTAGGTGCCTTAGGTTGAAATCCCCCAGGAACAAGATGTTGGGGGCAGGAGCTGGAAGGTTTTCCAGACAGTGGTCAATTTTCAGAAGCTGTTCCTGGAATTGTTGGAACGTTGCATAAGGAGGCTTGTATACAACCACGATGACCAGGTTTTGATTCTCGATCTTTATTGCTAATACTTCAACTACATCATTTGAGGCATTTAGTAGTTCTGAACATATAAGTGACTCTGTGATATACAGACCAACCTCCCCCCTTTTTGCCTGTTCACTCTGTCACATCTGTATAGGTTGTAGCCCGGGATCCATATTTCATTGTCCAAGTGATCTCTTATGTGGGTCTCTGTGAAAGCCGCAAACATAGTATTTGACTCTGTAAGCTGTCCACGAATGTAAGGTATCTTGTTGTTTGTTGCTGGTTTTAGACCCTGTATATTTACAAAGATGAATGTCGTTGGATTGGTGGTATGGTGGGGGGTCTTTTTACCTGGCACTAATATATGTTGTGTTGGAGTGGAGGCCATTGACTGTGATTCCACTCCAGAAATGATTGCAGTTGGTGTACGATTTCTGTCATTTCCTGCCAGCTTTTTTTCCTTCCTGGCATTAAATAACCTCTCTCTCCAGAGTGGCTGTGGCTACCCAGGTTTTGCCATGGTCTGGATGTTCTGTGTCGTCTTGTACCCTTTAGGTGGTATGCATGGCAATATAAGTTATAGCACTGTCTTTCCTGAACTGATGAGTGGCACATTTCAGGGTGGAAGAGCTTACAGGACTGGAGGTTGCATACACGAGACATGGTAAACCGTAGCAACCAGCAGGGAAGGCAAGTCTGCCAAAGTTGTTTCACGAATGTACCACATCGCTTGACAGCTGTGGTGGGCTTCCTTGTGATTGGCTGGTTGAACCAAGGTACTGGAATAACGACGGGTCCCCTGATCGTTAAACCCTAGCACCTGGTTCGCTGGTCAGGAGGTATACATATATGCGTGTGTGACATACGCCGAAGAAAATGTAAGATACTCCTAGCATGCCACACTATGTATAATAACTGTAGTTATGTGTATCTGTACCTAAATAAACATACTTTTTCTTGATGCTGGGCTGGAGTGGATCATAGACAAGGTGAGGCGATGCTGCAACTCAATAAAGATCATCGCGAGTTGTCACTGTTTAAATTTCTGATAAAACACACAAGAAACATAATAAATACTTTTATATATTACCACAGTCTTTTATAAATCTGACAATACTTGTGGTGAAAATATTTGACATACTGGAAAGAAATACGTTAAAATGCGCAAGTACCAGGGCCAGGCTCTCTTTTTCAATAGTACAGTAGGCCTACTGATTGGCCTAGTACTTGGGTGAGTAATAAGCCATAATCTGCAGACCACAATCACCAGAAACTGACAAAAACTGCCCCAACCCACGAATCACAAGCATCGGGAGATAAAAGAATGGGTGCAATGCATAAGAGACGTTTAACATAGTTAAATGTCTCTTGACAATTTGGGTCCAGCAAAATTTATTCTTGTGACTGGTAGGTAAAGTCAGGGGGCCTACAACATCTGCAAAGATTTTGCATAATCCTATAAAGAATCCTATTATTCCTAGGAACCTGTGCAGGGGCTTCTTATCATGACGGACTGGATAGTTTTTTCTAGCCAAACCTTTGGCAAATTTAGGTGTTATTTTAGCACTACTTACTTCATGACATAAAAAATAATAGTAGATTGGCCAAAAGATGATTTACTGCCGTTTATTGTGAGTTGAAAGTTGCTGAACCTCTCAAAGAGAGATTCAAGACGGGACACATGTTGATCCCAGGTATCAGAAACTAAAACTCCGGACAGATTGGTGAATGCCAAAGTGGGAAATGGCCTTGGTGTTTATTCAACGCATAGGAACTGCCTCGGGATAACTAGTAGTTTTATCCAAAATGGTAAACAGATATTGGTTATCTGACTTGGTTTTGGTAATGGTACCACACATTCGATAATTAAGACAGCAAACTGCTCTCCATGCGCGGGTATGGGATGAAGTGGTGTGGGGGTAATACAGTGTCCAGGCTTACCCACTTGATAATACTGAAAACAGGAATGGATGTAACTACGTACATTTCGTCTCATACCTGGCCAATAAAAAAAATTCAAGATCCTATAAAGGGTTTTAGTGAGCAAGAAATGTCCTCCTTAGAAAGAATTGTGGGCTATTTTCAGGACCTGAGTTCTGAGCCTCTTAAGAACTAATAGTTCATCTAATTTTAAACCTCCCCATACCTCCTTACCAGTTTCTGAACACACTAGAAGGTTGTGTTTAATTTTATTTTTAACCGAGTGATCTAAATTAGATTCTCCCATGGCGGCTTTAAAAGCAGAGGACGAAAGGACAGTTCCTCGGGCATAGAAACAGGAAGATCTGACAATCCTGCGAACCCGGAATAGGAAGGCTTGATCAGGCACTTCTCACTAGATTTACGAGGCCCTGGCCAGTTTTCCATTGTACAATATATTGTTGAGCCCAAGATCGCAGTCCTCCAAGGATAGTCAGCACTCTTTGTTGACATTTCTTTGGACATTGTCCGAGTTATGGACAACGTCGGAGGAGAGGTTTCCATGGTTATTATGGGCTCAGGACAGCACCTGAATTGAGAATATTAAGGGCAAGCAATGATACAGCATCTTTCATTGGGAATCCCACAGACACACCTACGATTAAATAAATATTCTATTCAAAATAACAGAAAACTCAGCATCCGCATAAGCCTCTAATAACACTGAGGAGTTCAATGAGGTCTCCTCAGATATTGGAAGAGGGAGCAATAGGCCCTGGAATCCCTGTAGGTGGATAGCTCAATGGGACTTTCTTTCTCCTGAAGAGAGACTTGGCTGTGACTGTAGAAGGGTGCCATACAGGCATCTATTTCCTGCTGATTTGTTACAGTGGGAATGATAGCTATTTTTCCTGTGGTAGTGACCTATTTAACTAACCACTAGGTTAGCTATCTTGGGGCAAGGTGATGGGTTCAGGATTGCTGACTTTGAGGAATACGTCGCTGTTCAGGTCCATACCAAGCTGCTCGGACAAGGAGCTGTGGCCTCAAATATGTCAACAAGCTTAGCTCCATCTAATGAAGTTGCCGCTGAATGGTCTTCTAAGAACACCCGAACCTCTGCTCCAACTGACTTAACAAGGCTGTCAATTAGGACCATTTGCACTAATCCATTAAAATTAGTGACACAAAATGCTTGTGGCATCCAAAGACTATGTTACAAATTACTCAGTGAATGTCACACTCCCATATAGGCTGCCTCCCAACCAGACAACCGGGTGCTAAGGGTTTAACGATCAACAGTGTACCCGTTGTTTAATCAGTGCCTTGGTTCATTGACCAATCACAGGCAAGCCCGCTAAAGCTGAAGCAACATTGTTCAAATGCGGTAAGCATTTGGTAGACTTACCTACCTGCTGGTTGAGTACAGTGCTCCCTATCTGGCTTCTACCTGCTGGTTGAGTACGGTGCTCCCTCTCTGGCTTCTACCTGCTGGTTGAGTACGGTGCTCCCTCTCTGGCTTCTACCTGCTGGTTGAGTACGGTGCTCCCTCTCTGGCTTCTACTGCTGGTTGAGTACGGTGCTCCCTCTCTGGCTTCTACCTGCTGGTTGAGTACGGTGCACCCTCTCTGGCTTCTACCTGCTGGTTGAGTACGGTGCACCCTCTCTGGCTTCTACCTGCTGATTGAGTACGGTGCACCCTCTCTGCCTTCTACCTGCTGGTTGAGTACGGTGCACCCTCTCTGGCTTCTACTTGCTGGTTGAGTACGGTGCACCCTCTCTGGCTTCTACCTGCTGGTTGAGTACGGTGCTCCCTCTCTGGCTTCTACCTGCTGGTTGAGTACGGTGCACCCTCTCTGGCTTCTACCTGCTGGTTGGTAGGCCTCTGCTTCTGATGGTTGAGTACGGTGCACCCTCTCTGGCTTCTACCTGCTGGTTGAGTACGGTGCACCCTCTCTGGCTTCTACCTGCTGGTTGAGTACGGTGCCCCTCTCTGGCTTCTACCTGCTGGTTAGAGGTGCCCTCTCTGGCTTCTACCCGCTGGTTGAGTACGGTGCCCTCTCTGGCTTCTACCTGCTGGTTGAGTACGGTGCACCCTCTCTGGCTTCTACCTGCTGGTTGAGTACGGTGCTCCCTCTCTGGCTTCTACCTGCTGGTTGAGTACGGTGCACCCTCTCTGGCTTCTACCTGCTGGTTGAGTACGGTGCTCCCTCTCTGGCTTCTACCTGCTGGTTGAGTACGGTGCACCCTCTCTGGCTTCTACCTGCTGGTTGAGTACGGTGCACCCTCTCTGGCTTCTACCTGCTGGTTGAGTACGGTGCACCTCTCTGGCTTCTACCTGCTGGTTGAGTACGGTGCCCTCTCTGGCTTCTACCTGCTGGTTGAGTACGGTGCTCCCTCTGGCTTCTACCTGCTGGTTGAGTACGGTGCTCCCTCTCTGGCTTCTACCTGCTGGTTGAGTACGGTGCTCCTCTCTGGCTTCTACCTGCTGGTTGAGTACGGTGCACCCTCTCTGGCTTCTACCTGCTGGTTGAGTACGGTGTTCCCTCTCTGGCTTCTACCTGCTGGTTGAGTACGGTGCACCCTCTCTGGCCTCTATCTGCTGGTTGAGTACGGTGTTCCCTCTCTGGCTTCTACCTGCTGGTTGAGTACGGTGCACCCTCTCTGGCTTCTACCTGCTGGTTGAGTACGGTGCACCCTCTCTGGCTTCTACCTGCTGGTTGAGTACGGTGCACCCTCTCTGGCTTCTACCTGCTGGTTGAGTACGGTGCACCCTCTATGGCTTCTACCAGCTGGTTGAGTACGGTGCACCCTCTCTGGTTTCTACCTGCTGGTTGAGTACAGTGCACCCTCTCTGGCTTCTACCTGCTGGTTGAGTACAGTGCATCCTCTCTGGCTTCTACCTGCTGGTTGAGTACGGTCACCCTTGGTTCACCTGCTGGTTGAGTACGGTGTCCTCTCTGGTTTCACTGGGTTGAGTACGGTGTTCCCTCTCTGGCTTCTACCTGCTGGTTGAGTACGGTGCACCCTCTCTGGCTTCTACCTGCTGGTTGAGTATGGTGCACCCTCTCTGGCTTCTACCTGCTGGTTGAGTATGGTGCACCTCTCTGGCTTCACTGCTGGTTGAGTACGGTGCACCCTTCTTCTGGCTTCTGCCTCTGCTGGTTGAGTACGGTGCCCTCTCTGCTTCTACCTGCTGGTTGAGTACGGTGCACCCTCTCTGGCTTCTACCTGCTGGTTGAGTACGGTGCTCCCTCTCTGGCTTCTACCTGCTGGTTGAGTACGGTGCACCCTCTCTGGCTTCTACCTGCTGGTTGAGTACGTGTTCCCTCTCTGGCTTCTACCTGCTGGTTGAGTACGGTGCACCCTCTCTGGCTTCTACCTGCTGGTTGAGTACGGTGCACCCTCTCTGGCTTCTACCTGCTGGTTGAGTACGGTGCACCCTCTCTGGCTTCTACCTGCTGGTTGAGTACGGTGCACCCTCTCTGGCTTCTACCAGCTGGTTGAGTACGGTGCACCCTCTCTGGTTTCTACCTGCTGGTTGAGTACAGTGCACCCTCTCTGGCTTCTACCTGCTGGTTGAGTACAGTGCATCCCTCTTGGCTTCTACCTGCTGGTTGAGTACGGTTCACCTTCTCTGGCTTCTACCTGGTGGTTGAGTACGGTGTTCCCTCTCTGGCTTCTATCTGCTGGTTGAGTATGGTGCACCCTCTCTGGCTTCTACCTGCTGGTTGAGTACGGTGCACCCTCTCTTTCTTCAACCTGCTGATTGAGTACGGTGCACCCTCTCTGGCTTCTACCTGCTGGTTGAGTACGGTGTTCCCTCTCTGGCTTCTATCTGCTGGTTGAGTACGATGCACCTTCTCTGGCTTCTAGTTGCTGGTTGAGTAAGGTGCACCCTCTCTGGCTTGTACCTGCTGGTTGAGTACGGTGCACCCTCTCTGGCTTCTGCTTGGCCATCTGTCACCGTCTTGTACACTTATTATTATTCTATCTATATACAGTGTACATATTTGTATATAGTGAGTGAAGGTAAAATATACCTCACAGTCTATCTGCTGAGTATGCTCCATTTCCCATTATGACCAGGTCTAACAGACCATTCATTACCAATGTTCGTAATATGGGGGCCTGTCCAGGAGCTGGAGCTGGAGCTAGAGCTAGTCTTGGTATCGGTCAGATTGCATTGCTATCACCTTTTGTATTGCCTGTCAGTCTTGCTACTGTGTGTGTTTCCTGCAAGTCATACTGTGTTATTGCTCCTTGTGTGCGCTGCAAACAGCGTGTAATAGTGGCTTATGCCACCAACACAGGTGCGCTGCAAACAGCGTGTAATAGTGGGTTATGCCACCAACACAGGTGCGCTGCAAACAGCGTGCAATAGTGGGTTATGCCACCAACACAGGTGCGCTGCAAACAGCGTGTAATAGTGGGTTATGCCACCAACACAGGTGCGCTGCAAACAGCGTGCAATAGTGGGTTATGCCACCAACACAGGTGCGCTGCAAACAGCGTGCAATAGTGGGTTATGCCACTAACACGGGTGAGATGGTTGGTGTCTCAATATAATCTCCTAAATCTGCCCAAACTATCTCTACATCGTTGCTGTCGAATTGTTCATTCCATTGGCATAGAATATCAAGGAACTCTTACTGCTGCGCAGCTTCGTGACATTATTCGTACCAAATTAAGGGTTGAAGCAACTATGGCGCACCAAACTGAAGTACTATCTCCATCTACAGGAGATATTAATCGCCGATCTGTGCTTAGTTTCCTTCGTAATGTGGGAGGGCAGACAGCAGAGTCATCAGACCAGCAGATGGTGCACCGGGTTTGCCTCATGGCGTCACCTTCATCAGCACTTGAGTTAGCTAAACTCAACCTCGAAACAAGCAGCGAGCAGCGAGGTTTTGGTAAAGAGTAGTTTGATAGAGAGAAGGAGAGGAGGTAATTTAAGCAGACTGTGGGTGACTACTTTTAGCGTGCAAAAAGCAGCGCCGTTAGTTCCTCGCTTTTATGAGTCTGAACCTGAACAGTTTTTAGAGGCATTTGAAAACCAGGCTCGAACACTGAGGTGGTCTGGGCAGCATTGGTGTATACAGCATTGTATGGCAAACCGCAGGAGTTCACAGCTGTTTTAATAATGGAGAATTTGCTAATTATCGGGTTGTTAAAGCAAAGGTTCTTGAAGCATATTAGTGTGTTCCCGCCAAGTACAGGAGGGAATTAAAACTGTGCAAGCGTCAGCTGGGTCAGTCTCGTGGAGACTTTGTAAGGCACCAGTCAAAAACTTTTACTGGTGGATAACCTGCTGGAATCTGTTGGAACAGAGGTTAGAGTCTTTCATGAAGATCATTCGTTAACCACTGTATTGGGAGCAGTCAGGCTGGCCGACACTTTTGACGCTAACCGCTCCTTGTCCAAGTGGTTTAATGTTTCTTCCCAACAGCCTGACATGAATAGAGATCGTCAGAGACGAGTCACTGCCTGGAGGGCAAAGTGGCTGCACGAAACTGAACAACGACGCCAACCAACTAAGTCGACTGGTGAACAACGACGTCAAACTCATGGTCAACATGGTGAACAAAGAGTGGACGCCAGTTACAAAATCAACAGGGAGCCACAGTAAAATATGAGGTAACCTGTTTCCTTTGTCATAAACCCGGCCATGTTAAGTCTAACTACCAATTATTCGCCAACCCTTGGCTTACAGTCTACACCTACTCTACAGTTAAAAAAATGCAACGTGTCAACATTCTTCTTCAAAGCTGCATGGATGGCGCATGGAGGTGCATGGAGGTGCATGGATGGCGCATGGAGGTTTATGGAGGTGCATGGATGGCGCATGGAGGTTTATGGAGGTGCATGGATGGTGTATGTTAGTGGGACGGATTGTGAAGGACCTGCCTAGTATGGGCCAACAGGCCTGCTTCAGTGTTCCTCTTTTCTTATGTTCTTATGTATGGATGGTCATGTACTGGAGAGACATGCCACCGAGAACATGAGATCATGTTGTGAGCTCAGTATTGTCGTGGAAGCTGCCTGTCCAGGTTCTCTCTCTTGTGTAGAGCTGCCTGTCCAGGTTCTCTCTCTTGTGTAGAGCTGCCTGTCCAGGTTCTCTCTCTTGTGTAGAGCTGCCTGTCCAGGTTCTCTCTCTTGTGTAGAGCTGCCTGTCCAGGTTCTCTCTCTTGTGTAGAGCTGCCTGTCCAGGTTCTCTCTCTTGTGTAGAGCTGCCTGTCCAGGTTTTCTCTCTTGTGTAGAAGCTGCCTGTTCAGGTTCTCTCTCTTGTAGTAGAGCTGCCTGTCCAGGTTCTATCTCTTGTGTAGAGCTGCCTGTCCAGGTTCTCTCTCTTTGTAGAAGCTGCCTGTCCAGGTTCTCTCTCTTGTGTAGAACTGCCTGTCCAGGTTCTCTCTCTTGTGTAGAAGCTGCCTGTCCAGGTTTCTCTCTTGTGTAGAGCTGCCTGTCCAGGTTCTCTCTCTTGTGTAGAGTTGCCTGTCCAGGTTCTCTCTCTTGTGTAGAGCTGCCTGTCCAGGTTTCTCTCTTGTGTAGAGCTGCCTGTCCAGGTTCTCTCTCTTGTGTAGAAGCTGCCTGTCCAGGTTCTCTGTCTTGTGTAGAGCTGCCTGTCCAGGTTTTCTCTCTTGTGTAGAGCTGCCTGTCCAGGTTCTCTCTTTGTGTAGAGCTGCCTGTCCAGGTTCTCTCTCTTGTGTAGAGCTGCCTGTCCAGGTTCTCTCTCTTGTGTAGAGCTGCCTGTCCAGGTTCTCTCTCTTGTGTAGAAGCTGCCTGTCCAGGTTCTCTCTCTTGTGTAGAAGCTGCCTGTCCAGGTTCTCTCTTGTGTAGAAGCTGCCTTTCCAGGTTCTCTCTCTTGTGTAGAAGCTGCCTGTCCAGGTTCTCTCTCTTGTGTAGAGCTGCCTGTCCAGGTTCTCTCTCTTGTGTAGAAGCTGCCTGTCCAGGTTCTCTCTCTTGTGTAGAGCTGCCTGTCCAGGTTCTCTCTCTTGTGTAGAGCTGCCTGTCCAGGTTCTCTCTCTTGTGTAGAGCTGCCTGTCTAGGTTCTCTCTCTTGTGTAGAGCTGCCTGTCCAGGTTCTCTCTCTTGTGTAGAGCTGCCTGTCCAGGTTCTCTCTCTTGTGTAGCGCTGCCTGTCCAGGTTCTCTCTCTTGTGTAGAGCTGCCTGCCAGGTTCTCTCTCTTGTGTAGCGCTGCCTGTCCAGGTTCTCTCTCTTGTGTAGAGCTGCCTGTCCAGGTTCTCTCTCTTGGTAGCGCTGCCTGTCCAGGTTCTCTCTCTTGTGTAGAGCTGCCTGTCCAGGTTCTCTCTCTTGTGTAGCACTGCCTGTCCAGGTTCTCTCTCTTGTGTAGAGCTGCCTGTCCAGGTTCTCTCTCTTGGTAGAGCTGCCTGTCCAGGTTCTCTCTCTTGTGTAGAGCTGCCTGTCCAGGTTCTCTCTCTGTGTAGAGCTGCCTGTCCAGGTTCTCTCTCTTGTGTAGCGCTGCCTGTCCAGGTTCTCTCTCTTGTGTAGAGCTGCCTGTCCAGGTTCTCTCTCTTGTGTAGAGCTGCCTGTCCATGTTCTCTCTCTTGTGTAGAGCTGCCTGTCCAGGTTCTCTCTCTTGTGTAGAGCTGCCTGTCCAGGTTCTCTCTCTTTGTAGGCTGCCTGTCCAGGTTCTCTCTCTTGTGTAGAGCTGCCTGTCCAGGTTCTCTCTCTTGTGTAGAGCTGCCTGTCCATGTTCTCTCTCTTGTGTAGAGCTGCCTGTCCAGGTTCTCTCTCTTGTGTAGAGCTGCCTGTCCAGGTTCTCTCTCTTGTGTAGAGCTGCCTGTCCAGGTTCTCTCTCGTGTGTAGAGGACAAACAACCTCTCATAAAAACCACCTCATATAAAACATTTTGATCTAATACAGTAAGTGCTATAAAAATAATGACAAGAAACACATTTTACTTAATATATAAATCAAACAAGTTGTCATTTTAAACACAGTTTAATAAAATTTGACATTAAAGCGAAATGATCGGTAAATGTGTTGTTAAATTATGACTTACTCACATGTAGCAATTTAGTAGTAGAAGGTTAATGTAGGTTGGTTGTTTTATTCCTGTACACGTAGAGGGTAGGAGTAAGTGTAGCAGAGGGTAGGAGTAAGTGTAGAAGATGGTAGAGTAAGTGTAGAAGATAGTAAGAGTAAGTGTAGTAGAGGGTAGGAGTAAGTGTAGTAGAGGT
>WNWK01027964.1:0-25820 GCA_009830355.1 Cherax destructor | reverse complement strand
TTAATAGGACGCTTGAAGTTCCTAAATCTGTACTTCCTAGAATGATGGCGGGAGAGATACATTATTATATACACATGGAAAATTCTCGAGGATTAGTACCAAACTTACAGAAAGTCCCTCCCTACGAAAGCAAAAGACTTGGCAGGTGATGTAACATCCCCCAATGAAAAGCAGGGGTGCCACTACCACGTTGAGAGACAACACAATAAGTGTCAGGGGCCCAAGATTGTTCAACTGCCTCCCAGCATACATCGGGAGATTACCAACAAACCCTAGCTGTCTTCAAGCAAGCACTGGACCGGCACCAAAGTTGGTACCTGACAAGCCAGGTTGTGGTTTGTATGTTGGACTGCATGTGGCCAGCAGTAACGCCTGGTTGATCAGGCTCTGATCCACCATGAGGCCTGGTCACAGACTGGGCCACAAGGGCGTTGACCCCTGGAACTCTCTCCAGGTATACTTCAGGTATAGTCTCTGCATAAATTCTCTGTATAACTTGTGAGTATAGTCTCTGCATAAAGTCTCTACCTGGAGTATACCAGGAGAGAGTTCCAGGGGTCAACGCCTTTATGAGAATATATGGGGATTTTAAATATGTAAATTAACAATTTCATTGTGAAAGATATCCTTTACCCAGTATTGAGGAATTATTGTCTGTAGTGGGTAAAGGTAAAATATTTACAAAATTAGATTGAAAGGATTCTTATTTACAGATACCTGAAGATGAGAGGAGCAAACATCTGTTAGTAATTAATACCCACAGGGGACTTTTTAAATATAAGAGATTACTGTTTGGAACATCCTCATCTCCTGGTATTTTTCAGAAATTAATTTCCAAATTGTTTGTTAAACTGGATGTGGTTGCATCCTATTTAGATGATATCATAACATGTGGTGCCACAGAAGTTGAGCATTATGTCAGACTCAGGCAGGTGTTGAATATTTTACAAGATCATAATGTAGTACTGAATAAGGAAGAGTCAGTGTTGAAAACCAGATCTATTGAATATCTGGGGTATGAAATTTCAGGGGAAGGTATTAAACCTTCTTCTTAGAAGGTGGAGGGTCTTGTGAATTTACCATCACCTACGTCCGTAGTAGGTCAGTCCTTTGTCGGGATGGTGACATATTATTGCAAATTCGTTAAGAACTTTTCTTTAATTTTTGCACCACTGTATGATTTGTTAAAAAAGGAAGCTACATTTGAGTGGTCTTCAATGGAAGAGGAAGCTGTTCAAAGGATTAAAAACTATTAGTGTGTTCAGTATTGTTGACTAATTTTACAGGAGAGCATCCATTAATAATTGAGGTTGATGCTTCTTCTGTGGGTGTTGGATGTGTGTTAATCAAGGTAGTAAGTGGCCAAGAAAAACCTGTGTATTTTGCTAGTAAGAAACTTTCTCCAGCAGAACAGAATTATTCTCAACTTGATAAAGAAGGTCTAGCTTTGGTGTATGCTGTTAAGAAATTCCGATATTTTTTGCTAGGGAGAAAGTTTTTTGCTCACAAAGATCATAAACCATTGCTAGGGTTGTTTGGAAAAGGAAAACATATTCCAGTAAATGCAAATTCCAGAATTCAGCATTGAGCTCTGTTATTAGCTCAGTATGATTATGAACTGTTATTCAAGGCTGGCAAGGGAAATGTTATTGCAGATGCATTTAGTAGATTACCTATTGAAGATCACAGCTTAGAGTCAGGTACACCTTCGGAATATGTGAGATTAGTAGAGTCCCTCGATTTCAAACACTTATCATTTGACAAAATCAAAGAGGAAACTGGGATAGATGCTGTATTATCCCAAGTAGTAAATAATGTTAAATATGGATGGTGTAAAAACAGTGTAAGTATTTTTATCTGATTATAATTCAGTCAAATCATATTTGATTGTTCATGATGATGTAGTTTTGTATAGGAGTAGAGTGGTAGTGCCTGAGAAGTTGAGATGTAAGGTATTGGAGGATCTGCATATAGGTCATAATGGTATCAATGCTATGAAAGCAGAAGCTATGCAGTTGGTCTGGTGGCCAAAGATGGACCAAGATATTGCAGAAGTGATGGAGTTCTCCCATTTGTTTTCAGAATTTTAAGCCAATTTCATCTCCTGTCCTATCTTGGCCCAGCACTGGGAAACCATGGTCTAGAGTGCATATAGACTATGCAGGTCCAGTTGAGGGCAAATATTTTTGGTAATTGTGGATTCCTTTTCAAAATTCTTAGATGTGAAAGTAACTAGTTCTATGACATCCACAGTTACTACTGAGTTACTGAGGAAATCGTTTTGTAATTTTGGGTTACCAGACATAGTTGTGTCAGATAATGCTGCTTACTTTGTATCACAAGAGCTGGAAGCCTTCTATAGTAAGAATAGTATTGAACATGTTACTCCAGCCCCATACCATCCATCATCAAATGGTCTGGCAGAGAGGGTGGTAAGGACATTGAAGGAAGGTTTACACAAGTTTACAAAGGGATATCTCAATACCAGATTATGTAGATTCTTATATAACCATAGGAAAACTGTTCATTCCTCCACTAATAAGACACCAGCAGAAATGATGTTTCATAGGAATTTTAAAGTCCCTGTATCGGCTGTCAAATGGCATGTTAAAGAGGACAATTCATTGCCTAACATGCCTGCTGGTGACCTTCAAGGAGTGGTGAAGCAATTTAAAGTTGATGATGCTGTGTATGCAAGGAACTTTGGGAAAGGTGACCCTTTGGTAGAAGGAAAAATTGTGGAGGTATTAGGGGTTAGGAATTACAAAGTGTTAATTAGAGGGTTTGGTAACATGATATGGAAAAGGCATATAGATCAGCTCATGCCAAGGTTTAGGAGTGGAGAGCAACCACTGATTCCATCAGTACCAGAAGTGGTAAGGAGTGGTTTTGAGGAACTGCCCACAATAGATAATAATGGTAATAAACTTAAAGAGCAGGTTAGCATGCAGGAAGAACCTCCTGGGAGGTTTGATAAGGGAACCAGCCATGTGAGAGAAGAGGAGGCACCTCAGGACAGTGCAAACCCTCCAATTCTCCGGCGTTCCAGCAGAGTTGTCAAACCTCCAGATAGGTTGGATTTATAAGTTGGATGATATGGTAACCATTTCATCTGTGGTGATGATATAATGTAATTTAGAAAAGGAGGAATGTAAGGGGTTGGGAGCAGTAGGAGGATTAAATACTATGTTTGGTTGGTTCAGTCGTTTATAGTTGTTGTTGTTGTTATTGTTGTTGTTATGGAGCGGGCCCTGGAGAGTAAATTTTTATTGTTACGCTGGCTTTCATTAACCTACAACCAATACACCACGTTTCTTGATTCCTGTAAGATACCTATAGTTTTACGTTGATGTTTGATATTTCTTTGACCAGTGTCTCCCTATGTATTTTAGATATATTGGCCTCTTGTAGCCGCTCCGTAATTCTTTGGCTTCGCCTGTATAGGGAGCACCTCTCTCTTTCTAGTTTACATCTCCTCCTTTTCCTTAAGGGAATTTGCCTTGAGTAAACCTCAAGTGCCACAGAGTTAATTTGTTCTAGACATAGGTTATGATATGTGGTGCTTAGGCTGTCTTCCCAGTTTATATCATTTAGGACTTGGTTTACTTGGTCCCACCTTATGTTTTTGTTATTGAAGTTGAATTTGGAGAAAGCTCCCTCGCGGCTGATCACATTTTGTTGATCTGGGGCTCCCCGCATACATGTCTGGACCTCTATGATGTTGTGATCTGAGTACATGTCACGTAGGTTAGTCTATTTCAGACCCCCCAAAATACACTTCCACAAGCACTTACAATATTATACTTACATAATTGTACGATTTCCGGGGTGTTCGTTACTCGGGAGTCCACTGAATAGTGTTTTTGATATGATGACATTTCGTATCAGATCATCATTGTTGGTGAAGATGAGGTCCAGCGTATTCTCTAATCTTGTAGGCTCTATTATTTGCTGGTTTAAGGTGAATTTGGTGCAGAGATTTAAAAGTTCATGTGTATGCGAGTTTTCATCTGAGCTGCCCCCTTGTGTTATCTCTGCTACCACATTGTTTGCAATATTCCTCCATTTTAGGTGCCTTAGGTTGAAATCCCTCAGGAGCAAGATGTTGGGGGCAGGAGCTGGAAGATTTTCCAGACAGTAGTCAATTTTCAGAAGCTGTTCCTGGAATTGTTGGGACGTTGCATCCAGAGGCTTGTATACAACCACGATGACCAGGTTTTGTGAATAACTTGTGTGTATAGTATCTGTGTATAACTTGTGTATATAGCCTCTGTGTATATCTTGTGTGTATAGTCTTTGGGTATAATTTGTGTGTATAGCCTCTGTGTATAACTTGTTGTATAGTCTCTGTGTATAACTTGTGTGTATAGTCTCTGTTCACCCAGCAGTAAGTACGTACCTGTCTGTTAAGTCACCTTACACCTGCTGTCACTTTACCTAGCAGTACGTAGGTACTTGGGCGTTAGTAACCTTACAACTGCTGTCTCTGTTCACCTAGCTAGTAAGTAGGTACTACTAGGGTTTTAGTCATCTTACACCTGTCAATGTTCACCTAGCAGAAGGTAGGTACCTGGGTAATAGTCACCTTACACCTTCTGTAACTGTTCACTGATAACACACCCTAACCCAGGCTTTATTTTGTGGTTAACACACTCTACCTGGGTTGTACAGGGAGGATAACACTCCCTACCTTGTGTTATCCTACCTGGATAACACTCCCTACCTTGTGTTATCCTACCTGGATAACACTCCCTACCTTGTGTTATCCTACCTGGATAACACTCCCTACCTTGTGTTATCCTACCTGGATAACACTCCTTACTCAAGGTTATCCTTGGTGGATAACACACTCTACCCCAGGTTATGCTTGGTAGATAACACACCCTACCCCAGGTTATGCTTGGTAGATAACACACCCTACCCCAGGAGGAGGTGTTGATTCACAGGGAATTCTCCCAGCCTGGGTCTTTACCAGATGGCGACCCGGCTCCGGCTCCCTGGCGTGGGAGTGTCAAAGACCTATGTCTTCCATGGGAGGGGATACCCCTCATCGGCGGGACCAACTGGCCCCAGGCCTAGCCACATTTCCCACCAGCACGAGGCATGGAGGTAGATAGATGCTAGGCCTCTTTGGTCTGCCACCTTCCCTAACAGGAAGGACAGGCTTACGAGCTGCAGATGGTAGCAAGCTCCAGCCTTGGCTCCTACCCTGCCCTAGAAGGGCTGGGCATGGTGATTGACCTCCTTGGTGGATAACACACTCTACCCTGGGTTATCCAGGGAGGATAACACTCCTACCTTGTGTTTCCACCTGGATACACTCCCCAGGTTATCCTTGGTAGTTAACACACCCTACCCAGGTTACATGATGGATAATCTACCCCAGGTTATGCTTGGTAGATAACACACTCTACCCTAGGTTATGGATACAGTGATAACACACCTACGCTAGCTTATCCTTGACCAAAATAATTTTTGACCATAAACTATAATAAATTTAGAAATATACAAAAATCGATAGCAGAGTATTATCAGAATATTAAACACAAACATTTATTCTTTTTAAATTTAAAATATACTAATAAGTTCTTACAAATGTTTCAAAATGTTTAAAAATATAAATCTTTTGAAAACATTTACATCAAAAATCAATAGCTTTTATTCTATGTTTCTAAATATTTATAAATAAACTGAACTGAAAAAAACTAAACAGTTTGATTGCGTTGATATAAATTTTGAACACCCTTAAGGGTAATTATGAAATAATTTACTATTTTAATTGCATGGGGTGCCTCACATCTGGAGGTACTTAATAATTTTTTATATGGTAACGTACATGTGTAATTTATTTTAATAATTATAGATCGCAGCCCAACCTTGGCGGTGGAAGGGTTTGCTTTCTGGGTTCCCTGGTGGCAGTTCCATACAACATTTGTGGAAAATATGAGTATTTTCCCGAAGTTATACTAGATATACTTTCCAATATGAATAGATATCATTAATGTGCAGCTGTTGGGAATTGACATTGGTGAATACTGTGGGATGTCAATGTCCAGGGAATCATGTTAATATGATAATAGGAGGGAATATATGGGCATTGCCATGTGAGTGACGCCATACGAGGCCGCCATGATGGGTATGGAGGAAATGATCATTTCCATTTCGATTCATCGGCTTCGAACCTCAACGTATAGACTGTGAATGAGTGTAAATCAGTGAGCCATTAAGTCATCTTGTGATCTGTGAAGAAATTCAAGGTACTAAATTGTGATTAAGGGAATGAGCGAGATGATACAATTCGCCATTTTCCGACTAACCACATGGTAAATTCTTAGTCCTGTCCCGAGGACCACAGAGTTGTTAAAGCTTAATCAGGACAACCAATCCACCATCATTATCTTTCCGGGAGACTTGTGTCTACCAACAAGACAACGAAATCCGTGAGGAGGAAGACTGACAGGTATACTGCCTCCTCCCCACAGTAAGTATTCGTCTTTTCGTAACTATCTTTGCTGGCCAGTTGGGTATGTTGCGTTAATGAAAACTCTATAACAAACATTGCCCTAAAAAAACTAAACAGATCACAGCTAAGAGACTTAACAATCCCTGGCTAACACCCAGCATCCTTAAATCCATAAACAAGAGGCACCAATATGAAAAACAATACAGAAGGAGTCTAATAACCAGAGAACAATCCAAACGCTACTGAGGACCAACGGTCCCCAGGCCTAGCCACATTCCCCGACCTCACGGGGCTCGTAGGGAGAAGCTAGGCCCATCTTTGGTCTGCCATCTTCCCTGCCCAAGGGGAGCTAAAGGGAATAGCAGTCTTGTGAGCCGCAGGTGAAAGCAAGCTCTGGCTCAGGCACCTACCCTGCCCTAGAAGGGCTAGGCATGGTGTCAATCGAATATGAATTATCACTCTTGCAAAGTTAAACAATTACTTGAGCACAAGAATTAAACAATATATAAATTTATGAAAGCAAAATGGAACACTACGAAAAAAAAATATAATGGCACAAAATCAGTTGCAGGAACTATCGATACTCAATAAAATTGCACTGGGGAAAAATTGCAACGCAAAAATTTTAAAGATATCAGCAATTAACTAGTTTGAACAATCTTACTCTTAATTGCAAACAAAACAAGGTAACTTTAAGTAGAACAATGACTCAAACAAATCACTAAGAACACTTACTTTAATTAGTTAAGCTTAAAGAGTGAATTTGCTCAAACAACACTTCTGTGGAAAATATTGGGTATTTTCCGAAAGTTATTTTCGATAAATTTTCCAATATGAATAGATACCATTAATGTGCTGCTGTTGGTCTAACATATATCTGGGCATGAAATAAGAACCAAGGGATTGTTGTGCAGGCGCGAAGGCGGATGTGGGGATTTTTTTTTTTTTTTTTTTTTTTTTACATTTTTATTGATTTTAAACAGGATTACAAAAACATCTCCATAAATAACAGTGACCGCAATCACTAATGCAAATAATTACAAAATTCAATACAAAACATACAATAATCAATCTCCAGTAAAACAATTTAAGAACAATAAAGTCCCTATCCCTGCCAACCACTATGTGCATACAATTATATGCACCTATTACATTTAACCAGAATCATTATCCAACAAACTACATGTGACCCAAATACATCAGGATGAATGTACAAAATAGAATACAGAAAGCGTAAATCACCACTGTAGCCTGACCCGTGTACCACATATCTGTCCACTCCAATATAATAAGAGCTCCAAGCCATTACCACTCCACATCCACTGGTACAGTAATGTCGTACACCAAACAATACATTTTTCACAAATTACTATAGTATTCCACACACAGGCACAATATATATTATACTCACGCCTACAAATGACATGCATTCCACGTATACCCACTCACACCCAGAACTTGATACCACATGTACCACCTGACCTTTTCATTGTTAACACAGTTCCACTTCACATGATAATTCAAAACCTTGCCATCTCCGTGTACAACGAAGAAAAATATACGAAAAGCCAAATTCATTTGACAGTAACCAAACATGTTACCGTCCTCTAACATCACCAAGTGTTGAATCTGCCAGAAGTCCACAGATCCATCAACCAGGTTTCAGTACCTCAGACCATACACAAACTTAGTTAATAATACTCCACATAAACACACTACACATAACTTAACACCCAGCACAGAACAGGGCAAACCCTTACTCTTCCCCAATTACAAACCCCCCCCCTTAATACCCACACACCCAAATTCACTCCCCCACTCGATCACAATCTACACACCCAAACCCATCTGTCTCCCGTCACCCAGTATAAAGGTCATCCGTCCCCACCCACCAAACCCCCAACCGTACCAATTTCAGTCAATCACAAGCAACATTCTGGCCATACCAAAGCCACAACCATAAATTCCTAGCAACTCAGAGCCAAGCCCCTTAAATCCCTACAACCCCCATTAATAACTCTCCCACCCGGAAATTCCTATAAGCCGAACTAAAATCCTTATCCCAATCCCTCCCATACACCTGCCTGTTTCTACATTTCGTACGGTACATTACCACAGCCAATGCCCTAATTCTTTCCCTTATTCCCACCTCCCTCAGTCTCCATGACCCACACACAAAATCAACCAAACAATACATTAGGCCTCTCCTAACCCTGCCATCCACTCCTCCTAAGTCCAGGTACAGTGCCCTCAACAACTGTATCCCCCTCCCCCAAATTTGCATACCACCCCCATCCACTCCCGCACGGTCCCAAAGCTTCACAGAAATATATCACATGCAAGACGGTTTCCAACATACCACACCTCTCACACCTGCCCTCCTGTACCAACCCCATACTGAATAATACTGCCCTGGATGCTACCGCCCCATGTAAAAATCTGTACATCTGTTCCCGATCTCTTGCGTGTAACCTAAGTCCTCTAAAACCCCTCCATATCCGAACCCAATCATATACTGGAAAAACTGCCGCACCCTCTACTACCTTAGCCTCCGCACCAAGACCCATCATCCCATTCACCTTCAATTTATGCGGTTCCTTAACTACCAATAAATTCCTCAACAAATCCCTACAGTAATCTAAATCCTTTCCCCCACCATTCACTCACCTCTCTCAATACGCTCCTCACCCCACCCTCTTCCTTTCCCCCAAGCCCCCTCTCCTCACCAAGCACCATCTCACATACAAACACACCAGTCTCTGCTCCAACCAAATTAAACCCAAACCACCCCTCCCTACCTTGTTCCTAACAATTTCCTTCCGCAACCAATTCCTCCCATACGCCCAGATATACTTGAATACTCTACGCTCCAGCTCTTTCACATTCACCTGCAACAGTGGGTACACGCCAGCAACATACCAAATCCTACTGTAGACCAATGTGTTGACAGCAAGTACCCTCTGTCGCAAAGTGAGACCACTCGGCCTCCATGCAAACATACACAACCTAGCCCTTTGCACCACTCGACCTGAATTCACCTCTCTCGTCTGATTCCTATCCTTCATGTATACAATTCCACAGATAGTGATGCTATCCACCACGAACCACCCATACCCCTGACCCAAGCTCCCCCCCACCCAGGATCCTACCTCCAACATTTTCGACTTCGCACCATTCACGCTCATCCCAGTGGCTTCGCAAAAAGTTCGTAAACACCTCCGAACCATCTCAAAACCAACCACATTCCCTAATAGCACCGTGGTGTCATCAATATAACCCACGACACCCTCTATAACGCCGCCCCCCCTCCCTGTACCCCACCGTCCACTAATCTATAGAATGGATCTTGCACGCATGCAAAGAGAATCTGTGACAGGGGACAACCCTGTCGCAGACCCCTATCCATCTCCACCACACTCCCAAGCCTGCCATTCACCTGTATTCTAATGCAAGCACCTACATATAATGCCCGAACCCAATCCACTACCTCCTCCCCGAAACCCTGTCTCCTCATCACCTCAAACAACACCTCACGTTCCACACTGTCATACGCCCTTTCCAGTCCAGAGCTAAGATGCCTCCCCTACCACTATCTAAAACCCCTTAATCCTCTTATGTCCCTTAAGCACCCCTCTACCCGGGATCCCCCCCTGCCCCCCTGCAATCACCTTCTCAATCACCCTTTTCAATCTATTCCCCAATATTTTTGCAAAGATCTTACAGTCTGCATTCATGAGCATCAGTTGCCTGTAATTACTCAACATATTACCTACCTTTCCCTTTTTCACCAAGACCATTACACCCATCCCCATCCCTTTCCCCATCCTCCTATCCCTCTTCATCCGATTCATCACTTCCACCACACAACCTCTCATACTATCCCAGTGTTCCCTATAAAACTCATTTGCCAACCCATCTATTCCATGAGCTTTGCCTTTACTAAGCCCACTCACTGCCTCCCATACCTCCTCTTCGCTGATTACCCCCCCATATCCTCCCTATCCCCCTCCTCTAACCTCCCACAATACCCTCTGTAAGAATATTACGAGCCTTCAACTCCACATCCACACTACTCAGGTACCTCTGAAACCACTTGTCCACGTTCACCCCTATCGCCTCTGTTCCTCTAATATTCATTCCCGGCTCATAACCATCTGCACTTTCCTCTACTTCCACATATTCCATTGTCCTCTCCCTACACACTCTACATTGACCTAACACATATTTTGAGGGTTTATCCCCCCACAAAACATCATCTATACCCGCCTTCATTCTACACGCCCCAAACCTCTCATTCTGTATTTCTATCAAACTATTCTTCAATTCCCTAATCTCCCCCATAACTGCATATCCCCCTCTTACATAACAACTCTGTAGCAGTCCTTTTAAATATCCTTGCATCCCATATCACCATTCCGCCTCCTCCTTTCCCAATCTCTAATAAAACATTCGTATGCGTGGTTTTCCCACCGACACCCACCAACCCACCAAATCTTCCTCCCGACGCCCTCGTTCCCATAACCTACCCCACCATCCCGCAAACTCAACCCTTTTTTCCTCAGCCGATAACAGCCTAACATTCAATTTCCAATATCCCCTATACCACTTAGCTACTCCTGACCAATCTACCTCAGCCAACACCCCCCTGTGATCAGAAAAACCCACATCCAAATAACTAATCCTACCCACCGCAACAGACCGGAAACATAAATCCTATCTAACCTAGCCCCATAACCCCTCCTAACAAAAGTATGCTCCCCGGAACCCCCTGGCTCAACATCCCTCTCCCGAATTATGCAGTTAAAATCCCCCCCAACTATCGACACCCCAGGTAAACCCCTGAAAGCATATATCATTACATCCCTTACAAATTCCACCTTCACCTTCCTTGAATGTTCTGCTGGCATCTATACACCCATGAAACATACCGCACTCCACCCCACTTCCCTCTACCCTCACTATCCGACCCCCACACTCTTCCCAAGCATATAATTTAAAAGGCTAGAGTCTGCGACTGCTACCGCCACCCCACCCTTTAATTTCCCGATGAACCAGCATACACCTTATATCCCTTCAACTGCAACTCACTTCCACACCGAAAATTATGTTCTTGTAAAGACTACATTCACACCATACCTCCTCAATGTGCATTCTACCCATGCCCTTTTAATTTCCTCCGCAGACCATTTACGTTTAATGTTAGACACTTGAAAACAATTTTGAGGGTTTGCCCTTAGGCCGGTGGAGGCTGCGAGACCACCTTCCCTTTACCTCCTGTTTTACTCAACTGCCTCCCACCCTTGACCTTTTCTCTATCATGCAAAACTCCCAGGTCCTTTCTGCCACCTCCACCATCGACTTTTACTTGTCCTCTGTGCTGGGGTCAATACATCTTCACTATCACTCACTGTGCCTGACCGCTTCCTCGATCCAGGCACCGCTTCCATACTATCATCCCTCTCGTCGCTCTCTTGCTGATGCACCTCAACCGTTACATGCTCTCTGACTAAAGACTGCTGCTCAACACTGCTACTCACCAACTCATCCACCACATTCACTGCCGCATCCAAACCTTCACATGCCTCCACACTAAGTACTGGCAGGGTCGTCCAATATCTCCCGTAATACCTCCTCCAAGGGAATCCTCGCCGTTGCCTGGGTGCATCTCGCCACCATCAGCAGCCTCCTGTACAGACACCTTTGGCAACGTATGACACACCTGCGATCCATCAACAATCTTGCTCCATAATCTAGTTCCAGCCTCCTTAGCGTCCACCGGATCCTGCACAACCTCGTGCGTCCTTACTTCCAGGTCTCGTCATCCAGTATCCACCCGTTGTCCCGTCCTCCGCATGCAGTCAGCAGCCACATGCTCGTATGCCCCGCACAACCTGCAGGTCCTTCGCTGTCCCATGTACATCACGTATAGCTGAGTCCTAAATTCTGGCAGTACGACGTAAGATGGAATCGGCCTGCGTAATGTCATTTTCAGTGAGTATGTCCCCTCAAAAATGCCCACCATCGGACCCTCGCTCCACTTCCAAGGCATGGCAGCATGTACAATGCCGTAAGCTCCAAATACTTGGCTGATGTCCACCGAGTCCGATTCAAACGGCACATTTTTAACCCTAATCCAAGTGTAAGTATGCGACACGTCCTTCAGTCGTACTTGTAGGCCAGAATGTACGGTATAGACTCTGTCTTGATGGCGGTCGACAGTCCTTTCGTACACCTCAGCCGTTAAGAGTTTTACAAAGACTCTATTAACGCCGTTGAGCGCCACGCCATACAAATCTGCAGTCTCCAAACCATAAACGTCTCTTAATACTATGTTTGGCAGAACTGTAGCCGCAGTAGCTGGTTGCAAAGCCCCAGTCACCATATCTATACAGACTGTGTTAATCCTGCGTCTGCTCGCCGTCGCCATGTTTACAGAATTACGTGGGAAATTAGGAGATTACTTGTCTGGGCTTCACCGCCACTTACAAACAAATAATCTCCCGGGGAGGTGACCGTCTAATATAATTTTACCGCGGTTATCCCCGTGAGGCGTGTGAGAAAACTTGACCTACTCCTGGTCACGTCCAAGGGGTCCCTTCGATATTCTCACACTAGAACCACTTCACTCTGGACCAGTTTAATATAGTAAAATAGCTCGCACTAGTACGTACGATACAATAATGGTTGTGAACTGTATATTTTTGTATTGGACTGAGTAGAAAGGAAGAGAAGAGAGTACACAATTTATAAAAACCATCACTCCCCCCTTATCAGTGTCATTGATGTTCATTGTAGATCGTTGACATAGACACAGCACTTATACATACTCATTATAACATCCTAACCGGCCGGCAACAGACTGTTACAAAGGTAAGTACTTAGCTGTGGGTAAGGGAGTCGCTTCCTTTGTTGGTGTTCCTTCGTGTCGATCTCGTGGTCCTGCTCGGTAGCGATTATAATCATCTAATTTGACACCCACATAAATGGCTGTTAATTCCAACTGAGGTAAGGTATGTAATTTAATTGGAGCCACTTTAGCTTTAGACATGACAAGAGAAATGTCTTTATTACATTGAAGATAAGCGACTGCTCCATACGCCAATTTAGAAGCATCGCAAAAAATGTGGAGTAGCTGACTCACGAAATCGTAATGACACGATTGCAAACAAACCACATACCACGGGTTCGAACCCCACCCGTGGTATGTGGGATGTGGAGTAGATTTGTCCCTTCTTGATTCGCCACCCGGCGCGGGAACTCCAACATCAGAATTTTCTCATAATCACCAAATAATTCTTCCTACCTGCTAACGAATTTCTCAGGTAGGGTTTCATCCCAAGCACACTTCTGCTTCCTTGCCTCTTGTATCAATAATTTCCCTCGGATTGTAAGAGGCGCCACTAAGCATAGTGGTTTGAAGCATTTTGAAACTTCCGCTAGTAGGACTCTCTTAGTTAATTTATTGGGCATACTATAATTATTAGGCTTTAACAATAACAAGTCCCTCTCAGTATCCCAAGTCAGTCCCAATACATTGCTATACCCCGAGACTTCATCTCCGGGATTGTCTTTATTTATTCTGTCCTTTAACCTGGACGAATTACTGTTCCACTCCCTGAGAGGCATATTTGCACCTTGCATTATGCCATTAGCCCCTTCATATATCCTCATTAGTTCCTCTTCGGTTGACGCCACACCCAGGAAATTGTCCACATAAAATTGTTTACCCATTATTTCACTCAGTGGACCACCTGTACGTTTAAGATGTGCATTTATCTTCGCTTGAAGTAGGAACGGACTGGAAGTAGCACCAAACAAAACACTTCTGAATTGGAAGGTTTTCAGCGGACTAAGTGGATTGCTAGGATCCTCTGGCCACAGGAATCGTGTGTAATCCTGATCCATTTCCTGCAAACCCACTCTCAGGAAAGCTTTACTTATGTCTGTCGTAAAGGCGCAATTCTAACTTGTCATCGAACAATCATTCAAACTAGGTACATTTTTATTACCCCTGGCACTACAATTAAACACAATCCTAAAAGGAGTGGTTTTCGAATCCTTCTTCACTCCGTGATGAGGTAAGTAGTGGCCATGAATCTTGGTTTGCTCAGGGGGTACCTCCTCCATGAACTGATTGATTAACTGTTCATTAATTATTCCATTATAAGCAGTCAAGAAGTCTGGTGTCTTACTCAGTTCATGGAGCTAGGCCTTTAATTGTCCATACGCCATCCTGTAATTAGTAGGTAATTCCGGATGGTTCAGCTTCCATTGGAGTCGCACCCAGTATTGTCCAGACTCAAATTTAACATCCTTCAGGAAATGTTCCTGAGTAAAGGAATCATCTGGACTTTCTTCATTTACATTTATCCCGATACTGTCCAGTTCCCACAATTTATGAACTGATTCAACAGCATTTTCTATAGAAGAATATTTATACTGGGGTGACGTTTCATAAGTAAGACACACCGTGACTGTATTTAGGGCTTCCTCCAGTCATTCATTACTGTGAGGAAGCCTGCCACAAATTACATAGCCTACACCAGTGTTCAGAACAGTGACACCACATCTCTTCGTCATACCCTTCACGAAGGTGGCATAATAGTCACTGCCTACTAAAATACCTATTGGTCCCACAGAGTCATTATTGACTACAGAGGGTGCCAGTTTCACCTTA
Organism: Cherax destructor; assembly: GCA_009830355.1. Classification (NCBI taxonomy): domain Eukaryota; kingdom Metazoa; phylum Arthropoda; class Malacostraca; order Decapoda; family Parastacidae; genus Cherax; species Cherax destructor. The sequence continues at coordinate 10,680 of WNWK01027964.1, read as the reverse complement.
TTCTGGGAGAATCTCTGCATAGCGGCATTAAGACCTACGGTGGAGATAAGTAAGTAAGCAAGTTTATTCAGGTATACACCAATACATAGCAGCATATGTGTAGAGAAACTAGGATAACCCTAAAAGACAGACAGAGTGACTTATTTCCATTGAGGTCCTTTTAGTACCTTAATATTATACATTGTAGGAGATATATGTTATTATATTATAAAGGATATATGTATACTAGGAATAAGGTAAAAAGACTTGTTTACATTTACATGTGTGTTAGTTAGAAAAATAAAAAATCATTCTCCTCCCTTTCTGTTGCTACATTCATTAGGTACCTTTTGGTTCTCTTCTTGAACTGGCTCATGCTATGACTGGCTTTGACATGTGCAGGGAGTCTGTTCCAATTCCTTTATTGCTGTACAATAAAAGGTGTTTGAAGCCTGGCCACTGACTGTGGGAACTACAAAGTTGTGCTCTCTCCCCCTAGTACTATGATTGCTTTGGTTCTCAGCCTTGACAAAATTGGCAGCATTTAACTTAAGTTGTTTTACTCTGTCTTCAATCTTCAGCATATCCAATTGTTGTAATTTATCCTGGCCTACATGTTCTCTTGGTCCCAGGTCCAGGATGAATCTTACCATTTTGTTCTGGGTGATTTGCTGTTTATCTTTCAGTTTTTTTGTCAAGGCAGAGTACCATGAAGAGCAAGCGTAGTCCATATGACATTGCATAAGGGCTAGACATAGGGTCCTGCGAGCCTCAGTAGGTAGTCTATCCACGACTACTGCATTAACTTTGGTCTTCTCTCTGCCCAGACCGACACTTATATAAACGGTGTCATACGACTGGGTTTTTTTATCTGAGAGAAAACCAGATAATTTCAAGGTGGTAGGATCCCCCCTTCGTACTTCCATCCCATTAAGGCAACTGCGCTTTATGAAAGTACGTTGAGATCCCTGATCTAACAACGCTGTTACTCTCTTGGCTCTATGCCGTTTATCCTTAACCCTTAAAAGGTCCGCACGTATATTTACGTTGGCACTGCTGTTGCCCCAAACGTTATTTTACGTTTTATTTTTCATTCCTTCAAGATTGGTGCGATAGGCCTGAGTCGCCTAGGCATGAGAAAAAAATCCTGGACGTCTGGGTACCACAAGGTAGGACCAGTTACATTCAGCTCCATCTTGGGTCAAAATCATGGCACATCCTGGTGATTCACTCACGCCTCGTCGTATTAACACTCTACTATTCGAGGAAAGTGATATACAACGTGAGAATAGTGGATTTGACACGGATGTGGCAACTAATAATCAAGGAATTAGTGAAAATATCGACGATAACACAGATGACCCTGTGTGATGACCCTGGTGTGGCCACTGTGGCCACACGCCCCGGTGGCCTAGTGGTAAAGCTCTCGCTTAACGCACGGAGGGCCCGGGTTCTATTCCTGACGGGGCGGAAACATTTCGAAGTGTTTCCTTACACACACACACACTCACACACATACATACAACAGGCCTAGTGTCAAATCGACATGTGCCTAGGACAAAATGGTAACTAACTAACTAACCAGACCCTGGGCCAAGCACCTCTGGGGTAGCCAGTGTGGCCACACCAGTCCCTAGGCCAAGCACTTCTGGGGTGGCCAGTGTGGCCACACAAGACCCTGGGCCAAGCACCTCTGGAGTGGCGAGTGTTTCCCATAGGCAACTACGCAAGAACTGTCATTTTCCCGGTGTTTTAGTGATAGTGAAAGTGATGTAAGTGATGATGAGATTGATTTTATGCCATTGCAGGATTCGTCTAGTGATAGTGATGTTCATTATTCACCTGTGAAGCGTACTTTTAGGCGTCGTCGCCTACGTTCAGGCAGTGTGCCATATGCAGTCCCCAAGGGTCGTGGCAGGTCACGATCCAAAACCCCGGCCACTGATAGTGATAGTGATCATGAAGGTGAATTTTCGGGGATGGAGGAAGAAGTGGTGGGTGGCACGGTGTCTGGACAGACAAAGAACAGCCCGACACCCCCTCAGCCATGTGTTGCCTCCACTCCTGTCCCCCAACTGCTCCCCCACACCCCATGCCACAGGTCCACCCTGCACCATGTGACCGAGAGTGGAAGTGGACACAAAGTGTTTTCGTGCCACAGCCTTTTGATTTTTGATGTGAGTGGAAGTGGCATCCTGCCAGAATGTCCCATAACAAATGAGTCTACAGAGTTATACTTTTTCCAGTTATACTTTGACGAGCCTATAATGAACTTGATAGTGACCCAGACGAACAATTATTATCGCTATGTCATGGACAACACAGCAGAGGTCGGAGAATCGTCACGGCTGCGCAGGTGGAAAGACACAACAGTGGCTGAAATGTATTTATTCCTTGCCACTGTCATGCTTATGCCACATACCTATAAGAACAATATACGTAACTACTGGTCCACAGACCACTTCATCAGTACTCCTGTCTTCCGTGACCTCCTTTCCTGCAACAGATTCATTCTGTTGCTACGAATGTTGCACTTCTCAGACAGGAATATGCCCCACAGAAATGACCTTCTATACAAAATCCGGGAAGTGTTTATGTACCTGAAGCAGAAATTCAGTGCCTACTTTTATCCTTTCAAGAACATTATTGTCGACGAGTCCTTGATTCTATTCAAGGGACGCCTGTCACTCAAGCAATATATTCCAAGCAAACGTCATCGCTTTGGTATAAAACTTTTTGTTATTTGCGACTGTGAGACTGGTCTTGTGTTAGATGTCATTGTATACACCGGGAAAAACACACACGACGATACCAGGCGCATGTTGGGCATTTCTGGTGATGTTGTTCGCAGGATGATGGAACCATACCTTGACAAGGGCCATACATTGTACACAGACAACTGGTATACAAGCCCTATGCTCGCTGATTTCCTGCGTGTGAACAATACTGATATATGTGGAACAGTGAGAAGGAATAGTAAACATATGCCAAGCTTCAGTGGCAGTATTGAAGGCGCAGTGCAAATGTTTCATGCCAATGACATCATGACACTGACGTGGCATGACAAACGGGACGTGACATTTTTGTCAACCAACCACAGAAACGAGATGGTACAAACAAAATGAGCCGGCTCACCAATGGACATATTGTCAAACCAGCTGTTGTCGTCGACTATATGAACAATATGCGACTAGTTGACAAGTGTGACATGATGATAGGGTTTGTTGACTGTGTGCGTAGGAGTCGCAAGTGGTATATAAAACTGTTTTTCCAGCTTGTAGACATTGCAGTGATCAATGCATTCAATATGTATGAAATAAAGACTGGAAAACGACAAAATTTTGCGGAATTCTCCCTGAATATCGTAAAACAGATAACAAAAAAGTATGGTACCACACCTGTACCTGCCCCTCAACAGCGACTTGTTCCTCAACCACAACCACAGCCAGTGGGGAAAGTGCCAGCCCGAATCATCCCTGTCACTACCTGGTACCTTTACCACCTACCCCAAAGAAGAAGCATTCCCAGAAGAAGTGTGTTGTGTTTGCTACCACCACAAAACGACCACAACAGCACCACAACAGCGGAAGGACACACGATTCATATGTCACCAGTGTGGGGTGGCACTCTGTATGAATCCATGCTTCATGGAGTATCATACAATTGTGGACTTCTAGAAACATAAGTGGGACATGTAAATACTTGCATATAGTTGTAGATAATATAATGTGATTCAGCCAGGTGTGCAAAATCACCTATCAGTGTGTACATGTGTGTTTGTGTCAGTATGATAATAATTTCGTATATAATATTGGTGTATAAACAACAATTGACATTGAAATCAAAAGATTTTGTGTAAAATAGCTTTCGCATATTTTATAAAAACCAAGAATATTAAAAAAATGGAAGAAAATGGTAAATATGTAGATTTTCTGCAAGCGGCAGTGCTTCATGTTGCCGTCAGGTGATCGCCAAGTGCCAACTTCGCGGCGTCACATCTCGGTAAGTACTGACCCTAAAGTTTTTATTTTTATCCTATAACAGTTAGAAAATTGTGCTCTTTATTTCTATATATACATATATTTTTTTTTTTCAAAATATTCGGGGCACTGGGCGAGGTAATGTGTATATATACGTTTGGACCGTTTAAGGGTTAATTGTCATGTCCAACACAGGTAATGCAACTTCAGCTAAACCATTACGAACATTAGCTGCAAGCTTTACGTGTGCCACTGTAGTGTCGGGTGATTATCCTTACTATTACTAGGATTTTTTTTTTTATTATTTAAAAACAGGTTATGTACAAAAACATTTACCAAAACCTTACCTCATAACAAGAGGTTAAACATCAACATTACACAAAAAAAGGTATTAAATGCCTGAGAATGTCAACACTAGAAAGGGCCAATTCGGCCACACAGCAAAAACGGCATGAATATTTTTAATGAAAAGTGTCATACACTAAACCAACTAAATACACTAACCTAAAACACTACACATGACCTTACAAACAAACGGTCTTTATTACTCCACTCCACAAAGAGAGTATATCACAAAACAATATGAACATATATATCCCTGACAAAAAGATAAAGGAAACTTCCAACAAATAAAACATGTCATATCAAACATGGTAGTCATTTCTCAAAACCCCAATTATCCTACCCATCTAACCCCCTCCCCAAGTGCCTAAAAGCACACGTACCCTGGAAACCTAAACGATGCACTGTGAGCATCCCCTACACAACTTTTTAAAACCATATGTACAATACATATAAATACAAGGCCCACAGGACTTATAACATAACATTAACATACTAAAAATGAAAGTTACAAAACCCCCATTACCTCACAGTACCATACAAAACATCTCACCTAAACTTTACAATGTTTTACCATCACATGAAAAACAAAACAGACACCACACTCACACACACGCCCAACATACATTCTAGGTCATGGGAACCTGTCTTACCAGTACTCATGAAAAAACCCCTGGCTCCACACACAGGAGGCTCCTCCACGCCGTGTTGACATCCACGGTAAGGAACAGGTGAGATACCCCTGACACCCCCGAACCTCCCCCATCTACTACCGTGTCCCCCACACACCCACAGACATTTTAAAAACGCTGTCAGACAACCACATAGAAACTGCCTGAACGATGAAGCATCAAAAACCAAACCACCCACCTATCCCCGACACCCCGTAAAAAAAAACCTAGATACAGCCACGCACTTTCTGAACCCCCTTCCCCAGCTACCCTGACCAGCCCTCTCACTCGACTACCGCACCCTTCCCTTTCCCTAATAAAATCGCGACAGTAAGATTCCGATATCCCAGAGGAAAAGCCTTACACCATCTCCCTTCGTAAACCACTTGATTACGACACCGAGTCCTGTAAAACCCTGCCGCCAAAGCTCTAATGCGGACGTCACCCGGGGCCTCTCTCATGCTCCATGGAATATGTATGAATTCTACCACCAAATACGCGACCGACCGTCGTACATCCTCAGGACAAATCCCCACATCTATACTTAAAGCTCTTACCCTTTTCAATACTCCACTAAACCATTCCCTAACCCCACCCAGCTCCTCGCAAAAATAAACTATATGATACGCAGTCTCGAGACCTCCACATTTCAGACAGAACCCCTCCCTTATTATTCCCATCTGGCACAATTGTGCCTGAGATGCCAAAATTCCCAATAAAAAACCTATACCCTGTTTCTCGAACCTTTGGCGGTACCCTCAGCCTCTTCAACCAATACCACACCAACTTCCAATTATACATTGGATAAATACCTTTCCCCTGCACTTTCCCCCCTTCCCCACTCTATCCAACCTACTCACCTTCACTCTCCCAGGCTCCCTAACTACTAAAAGATACCTCAATAGATCCTCACACTGCAACAAATCCCTACCCTTCCACCACCTATGTACCTCTCTTATGACCTTACCGACCCTCCTGCCTCCTATCTCCCCTCCCACCAAAAATTCCTGCTTAACAATTAAACTTTGAAGCCTACTCCTCAACGGAATCAACCCCAAACACCCCACCCCCACCCCAGCCGTCACAACATCACGAGCCAACCAGTGCCTCCCATAACTCCAAATATATCTATAAACTCTTGCAAGCAATGCTCTATATCACACTCCCGGAGAGGATATACAGCCGCCACAAACCAAAGTTTACTATAAATTAAAACATTAACCACCACTGCATGCTGCAACAATGTGACTTCACCCGGACTAAAATCACCTAACCGTCCAAGCGCTTTACTCTCTACTTCCTCTGAATTTAATCCCCTCGCCAAATCACTACAATGATTGAAAATAACACAGCAAATTTTAATACTATCAACACACATCCACCCTCCCCTCCTCCCCAATGGCCCTCCCACCCATGAACCTACCTCCAATAACTTCGATTTCGCCCTGTTGATGCACATGCCAGTAGCCCCACCAAAAACCCCAATAATCCTATTAACATTATCTAACCCCTCACCACTCCCTATCAATATGGTCGTGTCATCTACATATCCTACTATGCCCGTCTCACAACCCCCACACCCATCCCCGTCCCATACCCCCTCTCTAACTAATCTATAAAATGGGTCCTGCAGACACCCGAAAAGAATCTGTGAAAGGGGGCACCCCTGCCGCAAACCCCTCTCTAAACTCACCTGAACCCCTAACTTCCCATTAACTTGTACCCTTGCTAAAGCCCCATCATATAAGCATCTAACCCACCCTACAACTTCTCCCCAAACCCTGCTTCGATAAAATGTCAACCAACATTTCCCTATCCACACTATCATACGCGGTTGCCCAGTCTAATCCAAGGACTCCGCCCCCTTCCTTATGTTCCACGAAATTCCTAATTCTCCTATGCTGCGCCCTAATGCTACGTCCAGGTATCCCATACTGGCCAACCTCCAATACCTTTTCCAACACCCTCTTCATGCGATTTGCCAGTATCTTTGCATAGATCTTATAGTCAGAGCACAACAAAGTTATAGCCCTATACCCCTGCAATCTATCACTATCCCTACCCTTCAGCACCAACACCACTACCCCGGTTCTTTGCACTTCCTCCATTTTACCCCTATCCTTCATCTGATTAAACACCTTCACTAAAACATCCTTCAATACGTCCCAATGAGCTACATAGAAGTCCCCAGGCACTCCATGCACCCCAGGCGCCTTCCCCATCCTCAACCCTTGCACCACCTGCCATACCTCGTCTACCATAATCCTCCCACCTAACACCTTCCTATCCTCCTCTCCCAGTCTCCCCTGGATTTCCTCCAAAACAATCCTCCTACTAACCTCATCCCTCTCCCTACCCTCAAATTTACGCTGAAACCATAACCTGGCATAAGCACACATCCCCTCTGTCATGCGTAACACCTCACCCTGATGATACCCACCAATCTCCTCCTCCACCGTCAACGCCGCCAGCGTCATGCCTGTTCTACGTTTCCGAAACCTCCATAATACCATTTCTGAGGGCCTATCCCCCCATAACACCTCTTCTAATTGACTACGTACCCTTATCGCCCTAAAACATCATTCTGAATATCCCGTAATCTCACCTTAAGGTACGCTATTTCCTGCTGATGGCACCCCCCTCCCCCCTCCGTAACACTCCCTTTAATGCCCCTCCAAATAACGCTGTAACCCATACCTATATCCCGCCTCCTCCACACCTTCACGCCTATAATAACCTCTCACCGCATCCTTCGCCGTCGTATTCCACCACTTCACCACATCCCTAATCTCCCTGCCTCCACCCCATAAACCCTCCCACCAAACTGCAAAACCCTCATGATCCATCTCCCGTTTTAACAAACTTACATTCATCCTCCACAGATCCGAATAAAATTTAACAGCACCCACCCACCCTCATACTGCCACTACACCTCTATGATCTGAAAACCCTACGGCAGTGTTATGCACCTCTTCCACATTTATATGCAAGGTCACATAGACCTGATCTAAACATGCTGCATATCCTCTCCCGTTCTGTAAGTTTTTCCACCCTGAAATGTGCCACACATCAATTCAGGAAAGACAGTGCTATAACTTATATTGCCAGGCATACCACCTAAAGGGTACGAGGCAACACAGAACACACAGACCATGGCAAAATCAGCTTAGCCACAGCCACTCCGGAGAGAGAGGTTTTTTAGTGCCAGGAAGGAAAAAAAGCTGGCAGGAAATGACAGAAATTGTACACCAACTGCAATCATTTCTGGAGTGGAATCACAGTCAGTGGCTTCCACTCCATTACAACAGATATTAGAGCCAGGAAAAAAAGACCCCCCCCCATACCACCAATACCACCAATCCAACTACATTTATCTTTGCTAATATCCAGGGTCTAAAGCCAGCAACAAACAACAAGGTACCTTACATTCGTGGACTGCTTACAGAGTCAAATGCTATGTTTGCAGCTTTCACAGAGACCCACATAAGAGATCACTTGGACAATGAAATATGGATCCCGGGCTACAACCTATACAGGTGTGACAGAGTGAACAGGCAAAAAGGGGGGGTTGGCCTGTATATCACAGAGTCACTTATATGTTCAGAACTACTAAATGCCTCAAATGATGTAGTTGAAGTATTAGCAATAAAGGTCGAGAATCAAAACCTGGTCATCGTGGTTGTCTACAAGCCCCCGGATGCAACGTCCCAACAATTCCAGGAACAGCTTCTGAAAATTGACCACTGTCTGGAAAATCTTCCAGCTCCTGCCCCCAACATCTTGCTACTGGGGGATTTCAACCTCAGGCACCTAAAATGAATAACATTGCAAACAATGTGGTAGCAGAGATAACACCAGGAGGGAGCTCAGATGAAAATTCACACATGCATGAACTTTTAAATCTCTGCACCAAGTTCACTTTAAACCAGCAAATAGTATAGCCCATAAGATTAGAGAATACGCTGGACCTCAAATTCACCAACAATGATGATCTGATACGAAATGATATCATATCAAAAACAATATACTCAGATCACAACATAATAGAAGTCCAGACATGCATGCTGGGAGCCCCAGATCAACAAAATGTGATCAGCCGTGAGGGAGCTTTCTTCAAATTCAACTTCAATAACAAAAACATAAGGTGGGACCAAGTAAACCAAGTCCTAAATGATATAAACTGGGAAGAATGCCTAAGCATCACTGATCCCAACCTATGTCTAGAACAAATTAACTCTGTGGTACTTGAGGTTTGCTCAAGGCAAATTCCCTTAAGGAAAAGGAGGAGAAGATGCAAACTAGAAAGAGAGAGAGGCGCTCCCTATACAGGCGAATGCAAAGAATAACGGAGCGGCTACAGGAGGCCAATATCTCTGAAATACGTAGGGAGACATTAGTCAGAGAAATAGCAAACATCGAATTAAAACTAAAGGAATCTTACAGGAATCAAGAGACACGGGAAGAACTAAAAGCCATAAATGAAATTGAAAGAAACCCTAATTATTTCTTTTCCTATGCAAAATTAAAGTCGAGAACAACAACCAGTATTGGGCCCCTACTTAAGCGGGATGGGTCCTACACAGATGACAGCAGGGAAATGAGAGAGTTACTTAAATCCCAGTATGACTCAGTCTTTAGCGAGCCACTAACCAGACTGAAAATCGAGAATTTCAAGAATTAAACAATATAGAAATTTATGAAAGTAAAATGGAACACTACGAAAAAAAAATATAATGGCACAAAATCAGTTGCAGGAATTATCGATAAAATTGCACTTATCAATAAAATTGCACTGGGGAAAAATTGCAACGCAAAACAAGGTAACTTTAAGTAGAACAATGACTCAAACAAATCACTAAGAACACTTACTTTAATTAGTTAAGCTTAAAGAGTGAATTTGCTCAAACAACACTTCTGTGGAAAATATTGGGTATTTTCCGAAAGTTATTTTCGATAAATTTTCCAATATGAATAGAGTGTAATAATAAGGAGAAGGCCTATACACGCGTCCGTCTTGTTCCGTGTTTTTCGTGTTTTTCGCGGTCTCCTCTACGTGCTAGAACCTAAAACTGTGCCAGTGATCGTATAAGGTACATCCCTCCAGTGCTCGCAACAAACCAGGCAGAAAACAGTTATACAGAGACAAAAACAAGGGAATTAGTGTGCCAGAACATAGTGCCATAAAGCCAGAGGGGAACTTAGTGCCGTGTGAAATAATCAAAACAGATCGTTTATTTGTCAGAGGAAGGAAAGTCTTCCTGAAAATAGGGTGAAGATAGATCTGTATAGTGAATATATCAGTGGTGCCATAGTATACAGACAAGTTAATAGATGTTAAGTGAAAACAAAGGCGGAAGTGTAGGCCTAACGAGTTTCGTGTTTGAAATCAGTTGCCAGCGGCCGCCGGGTCCTAACCACGCAAGTCCGTGTATTGATAATTTTAAACTGTTAGTTTACCTGACCAAAATCTAGTGATTACATTGATATAAAAATTTATGAAATACGAAAAGGGGCACAATCCTGAGGAAATACGTAATTTGTCCAGCTGAAAAATACGATAAACAGTGTCGAGTTGTGAGTTGTCAGTGAACGATTTCACTAACATAAGTCCGTATATCTTCCAGTCATCATAAGAAAAACCAGCAGTGTTGTGGTGTAGGTAAAAACAAAAACAAATCTAAACCCAGTAGAGTGAACCATAAGTGCAC
>WNWK01027963.1:0-25821 GCA_009830355.1 Cherax destructor | reverse complement strand
ACTCTAGAAATCACCACTGGTTACTAGTAAATTTTCTGTTATCACATACCCGGATTACCCCTCAAGTGTATCTCATGATTTCGTGCAAAAAGAACTAAACAGGTTAAACCCAACTTATAGCACCGGCCCAGATAACATCCCGACAAAGTTCTAAGAGATGGTGCCTCTGAATTGTCAATCCCCATTGCTCACATAATAAAGTTGTCCATCACCACTAGTACAGTACCAGAGGGGTTCAAGGAGGCCAGAGTTACTCCTATCTTCAAGAAAAATAGTAGGTCTGATGTCAGCAACTATAGGCCTGTTAGTATACTCAGTGTAATATCCAGAATTCTAGAGAGGGCGGTGTACTGTCAAGTAGTTAAATATCTTAGTGACAACAACATTCTCCATAGTTATCAATCAACCGACACCTCCCTAATTAATCTGATGGATTACATGAGAACTGAAATGTCGATAGGGATCCTCATAGGAATGGTAACTTTAGACTTGCAAAATGCCTTCGATACTGTCAACCACAATATATTATGTAAGAAACTTCAAGCTATCGGGATAGGTTCCGTAGATTGGTTTAAGTCCTACCTTAGCAACAGGAAACAAATTGTCAAAATCAACAAAACAGAATCAGAACCTCTGCCGATAGCATGTGGGGTTCCCCAAGGTAGTATTCTGGGTCCTTTATTATTTTTATGTTATGTAAATGACATGCCTATCAGTAAATAACAAAAAAAGCACAATACCGTGACTGGAACAATACACACACAACCCGCACATAGAAGAGAGGAGCTTACGACGACGTTTCGGTCCGACTTGGACCATTTACAAAGTGACTTTGTAAATGGTCCAAGTCGACAACTCGTCGTAAGCTCTCTCTATGAGCGGGTTGTGTGTGTATGCCTATCAGTGTCAAGTGCAAACTCCTACTGTATGCAGATGACAGTGCTCTGTTAATGTTAGGAAAAGACCCGCAAAATATAGCTAATGAGTTAACACTGGAACTGGAGTCCTGCAGCAAATGGTTAGTAGACAACAAACTATCGTTACACCTCGGGAAAACGGAAGCCATACTTTTTGGCACGAAATATAAACTGAGGAGGGTAAATAATTTTAATGTCAGGTGTAATAAGGAACCCATCACGTCAGTTTCCTCAGTAAAATATCTGAGAATCCGCTTTGACCCATGCATGTCAGGAGAATTGATAGGGAACAGTGTAGTAAAGAAAGCGAATGACAGACTAAAGTTCCTCTACAGACAAGCACAGTGTCTACCTACTGAAGCTCGCAGGACTACGTCTAACTCTTATACAATGTCATATGGACTACGTTTACTCTTCATGGTACTCTGCCTTGACAAAAAACAACAACTGAAAGATAGACTACAAATCACCCATAACAAAATGGTAAGATTCATCCTGGACCTGGATCCAAGAGAGCATGTAGGCCAGGATGAATTACAGCGATTGGATATGCTGAAGTTAAATCAAGTTTATAAAATTGCTCACAGTGTCCAGAATATCTTGCTGCCAATTTTGTCAAGGCTGAGAACCAAAGCAGTCATAGTACTAGGGGCAGAGAGCACAACTTTGTAGTACCCACAGTCAGTGGCCAGGCTTCAAACACCTTTTGTTGTACAGCAATAAAATAATGGGGGCGTTGACCCCCGGAACTCTCTCCAGGTAACCTCCAGGTAAACTGCCTGCACATGTCAAAACCAGTCACAGCATGAACCAGTTCAAGAAGAGAGCCAAAAGATACCTGGTGAATGTAGCGACAGAAAGGGAGAAGAATTTTATTTTTTATTTTTAGTTAACACAAATGTAAATATAAATAACTCAATTTACCTAGTATATCTCCTTTATAGTATAATAACAAGGTAATAAAAAGACACCAAATAAATAAATAAATCACTGACTTTTTGGGTTATCCTGGGTTCTCTACACATATGCTGCTATGTATAATAATCCAAGTAACTGTGCAGAGAAAGATCGCAATCAGTAGGACTCGATACTGCTACTGAGAGACGGGCAAGATTCCCAGGCAGCGCTCTTATGCACTCAGCAACAAATGCCACATAAGCTGGGCAGCCTGGTTCACAAGCCATGTTTCTTTCCCAGCCCGGGCACGTCAGTGAGCCTCAAGCATGGATTCAAACTATTTTAATCTCCTGTATGTTCTGACCTCACAAGCGATTTTTATATCAATGCGCCACGCATAAACAAGCCGGTATATACAGACACTCTCAGTAGTAGTATCGAGTCCTGCTGACTGTGATTTTTCTCTGTATATACCCGCTTGTTTCTGCGTGGTGCATTGCTATGTAACTGTATTTGTGTATACCTGTGTATACATTTTGTGTATACTAAATGTCAGTAAGTTTATTTAGGAGGGGCCCCCCTCGCTTCACACGCCGAGGGCCCAGGTTCGATTCCCGGTGGGGTGAAAACATTTCGACGCGTTTCCTTACACTTGTTGTCCTGTTCACCTAGCAAGTAGGTACCTGGATGTTAGTCGACTGGTGTGGGTCGCATCATGGGGGACAAGATTGAGGACCCCAATGGAAATAAGACAGACAGTCCCTCGATGACGCATTGATTTTCTTGGGTTATCCTGGGTGGCTAACCCTCCGGGGTTAAAAATCCGAACAAAATCTTATCTTATCCTAGGTACACCTAAATTACTGGTTACAGTGGTAATGAATTATTTACATGTTTATCTGGTTACAATCGTAATGGGTTGTTTAGTGAAACAAGAATGTAGAATAATAATAATAATAATAATAATAATAATAATAATAATAATAATAATAATAATAATAATAATAATAATAATAATAATAATAATAATAATAATAATTAATAATTATAATAATAATAATAATAATAATAATAATAATAATAATAATAATACAAGTACATGATACAACTTATACAGTATGTATATACGTATATTTATAGAAAACTTTCAACATGGGCGTCAAAGAAAATGACATGAAGATTAGGGCTAACTAACTTGTATTTATGTATCCATTGCTGCTGTCGCACTGCCTGAAATGTATCAATTACTTTGTTCTTAATTTAAAATTATTATTATTATAATAATAATAAAAAAGAAGCGCTAAACCTACAAAGGTCATACAGCTTTTATTTTAAAAGATAGGGATAATAATTTGTACGATAAGCTTCAAAGAACTTATATATTAACAATTTAATTAACATCAGTAATGTTATTCACATTGATATGCAGACAAGTAGAAATTTATATACATTATTTTTCCTGTATTAACTCTCGAATGTTGATCCTTCTGGCACAAGGTTATTAACAGTGAGAAATATATACTATATCTCATTGTTTGTATAGCGCCATTTTAATACTTATTTTAGATATAAAATCATCACTGAATAGTGATGGTCAGGTATCAAGTAGTCTTAATGACCCTCACGTGGTCGATAGATTATTTCCAAATGAACTAACATTGTAGTGACATTGTACATAATAAGGGGACTATTTCTCATGATGTATCTGCCAGGATGGTACCCGTTGTTTTATTTTATGCTCAAGCAAGTTTGATGATGTAGTTAAACTGTTGGAATCTGTGCCACAACTGAAGAATGGCTCGTCTGATGGGCTTCAAATTTTTACCACTGGTTTGCTTTCCTGAACACAAGGTCCAGGCCACGGTGCCCTGTGGCCTGGTGGCTAAAGCTTTCGCTTCACACGGCGAGGGTCTGGGTTCGATTCCCAGCGAGGGTAGAAACACTGGGCGTGTTTCTTTACACCGGTTGTCTATGTTCACCCATCAGTAAAATGGGTACCTGGGAATTAGTCGATTGATGTGGGTCGCAACCTGGGACAACACTGACCTAATTTGCCCGAAATGCTCTGCAATGTATCTACCGCATCTGCTAGGAAAATGATAGGATGGATAACAAGAACCTTCAAAACTAGGGACGCCAAGCCCATGATGATTCTCTTCAAATCGCTTGTTCTGTCTAGGCTGGAATACAGCTGTACACTAACTGCTCCCTTTAAGACATGCGAAATTGCAGACCTGAAGAGTGTACAAAGAACTTTCAAGGCACCAAACTTGCACACGAAAATCACTCCCTGTGAAAGCAAAATACTCGGCAGGAGATGCAACATTCCTTCAATGAAAAGCAGGGGCGCCACGAGTACACTGCGAGACAACACAATAAGTGTCCGGGGCCCAAGACTGTTCAACTGCCTCCCACCATACCTAAGGGGAATTACCAATAGACCCCTGGCTGTCTTCAAGAAGGCACTGGAAAAGCACCTAAAGTCAGTACCTGACCAACCGGGCTGTGGTTCGTACGTCAGTTTGCTTGCGGCCAGCAGTAACAATCTGGTTGATCAGACCCTGATCCCCCATGAGGCCTGGTCTCAGACCAAGCCGAAACCCTCTCCAGGTAAACATAACAAGCGCAATTTAATTTTGCCTAATCGAACTAAATATATTTCAGATAAGTTTACAATAATTTAATAATAAACAAACACAATGAAATATATTTTTTCTTTAGGTTCAAAATGATTTTTGCGAAATTACTGCATACACAAATTTTCGCTTGCCTTATTCGGCAAGAAGAGCGTTGCTATTTAAGTCAAAATATCAAGCTTTACCTATTCGGCACGATATATATATATATATATATATATATATATATATATATATATATATATATATATATATATATATTTTATATATATATATATATATATATATATATATATATATATATATATATATATAAATTGTTTTATTAAAACCTCGACGGGCGAAACATCTCTAATGAATGTCCCATTACCGCTTTT
The DNA here is from genome assembly GCA_009830355.1 of Cherax destructor. NCBI lineage: Eukaryota > Metazoa > Arthropoda > Malacostraca > Decapoda > Parastacidae > Cherax > Cherax destructor. Next base: position 20,994 of record WNWK01027963.1, on the reverse strand, counting down.
GTGTCTTATACATGTTCGTCTAGGTTTCAACACCATTTACAGTACAACCTTGGTAGTTATTTGCTGGTAGGTAAGCAGCAGCAGCAGTTATTAGGAAACTAGCCCCCCTTGTCTCGCCCTCACCCAGCAATGAACACAAGTTTCTCAGCTGGGAGCTGAAAATGCTACGCTGTACTACTAAGTACCTTTAACTCTGCTAGGGTTGCAAGTATATTTAAGGGTTCGTGAAAAGGTGCATAAAGAGCGACCTTGGATCTGAAAGTTGTACTTCCCACATTAGTGAAAAGAAAGACATTGCAGAACAAACTTTCATTGGGACAACGTTACGATCTGTAAATATTGTTCTACAGAATATCGAATCTTAATGATCCTGGTACGCTACCCTAGTCTTAAATCTTAACAACCAATTAACATATTCTAACAATGCCCGAGGGTAGATGTAGAGGGTAATAATAACACTTCTCTTGGCAAAATAACACCTGTTCAACACAACTCTTGGTGTTCTGGTTAAATAGTAGGGTCATGTAACTATGGTCCAGTTATATAGCCGTGTCGCATAACTATGGTCCAACTATATAGCGGTGTCACCTAGCTATGGTCCAGTTATATAGCCGTGTCACATAACTATGGTCCGGTAATATAGCGGTGTCACATAACTATGGTCCTGTTATATAGCGGTGTCACAAACCATCTAGTTACATAACTGTCAGATAATTTATCTGGTTACACAATCGTGTCACATAACTAATATAGTTGCATACTGTCATATAATTCATCTGGTTATATAGCTGTGGCACGCAGGTCCTTGTTATCGGGGCCACAGAGCTGTGCCACCACCCAAGCTACAATCTTCTGACAATAATGAAACGCTGGAGACGACGACAGTTTGCAGTATTAAGATATTATATTCATGAAGAAGAGTCAGTCCCATATGAAGTGACGGTTCTTAGCATATCTCAGTTGCTGCTCCAGTCCATCTTCGTCTGGGTTGTTGTGATTTTCTTAGTTTAAGGAGGTCGGTGTTGTCCCGAATACCATTTATGTATCAGGTGAAGTTAGCATCTGTTGAGAAGTCGCCAGAACATCTGAAATTAATTTTTTGACTTAAAGGTGATAATTTCTGACTATTGTGATAGGTGATAATTTATGAGACAGAAAAAAAGAATGCATTTGTACTGGGATATCGGATTTTTATTCTATTAATGGTGAAACGTTAAATCCATGAGGGTTCATGTAGTGTCTAGGTAACGGAAGGTAGGCAGGGTTAAGGAGGGTGGCTCCAAGTCCTAACATCCAAAGCCCATCGCAAGCCCCGTGAAGGTATCTTCAACGAAGACTAATGCTACCTACTATACTGATCTGTCCTTCATTATTTTCTATAATTTCTTCCATAGAAATTGAAGTCACTATATTATTGTCTGCACTCACTTAAGAGGGTACTATACAAGCCATTTCTAACTCACGCGTATTTTAAAATATCCTTCAAGAACAAAAAGGCACAATACCGTGACTGGAACAATACACCAATAATTCACACACCGGAGAAAGCAACTTAGGACGACGTTTCGGTCCGACTTGGACTATTAACTCTCTACGTCTCTTTCTCCCGTCCCTGTCCTCCTCTGGCTCCCTTACCTTCGTGTGTTAGTGTGTGACTAATCAATGGTCCAAGTCGGACCAAAACGTCGTCCTAAGTTGCATTCTCCGGTGTGTGAATTATTGGTGTATTGTTCCAGTCACGGTATTGTGGCTTTTTGTTCTTGAAGTTTCTATGTACTGGTTGTGTATTAAAATAGCTTTCTGGGCTGTAAGTTTACAATTCTTTATGGGTAGTCTACTATCAGGTTAATGTTAGCTGGGCTTATCAAGTCAGAAATAGAAGTCTTAGCCGGATAAATATGAGTAAATCATCAGCTAATCATGCCAAAATTAGTGTCATAGACTATACATAGTCTGTGGTGGGTCATTCAGGTCAATCAATAATGCTATATTATGTTAATGACCAGAGCAAATAGCGGGGATAATTACGACAATATTAACAAAGTCAATTAAGCTAAGAATAGCTGCTGTCATTGAGGTAACCGCCGGAGCGAGACTCGTAAGTGCCGCTAACTCCACAGGTTCCCACCGACTGATTAATGGGACAAACTGGCTGCCAATTAATGATGCTTAAGCGACGTTTCATCCATATAATATACAAATAACCTTCAATTAGGAGAGAGAAGCTTATGTTGACGTTTCGGTCTGACTTGTAAATGGTCCAAGTCGGACCGAAACGTCTTCATAATCTTCTCTCTGCTATGTGATGGTCATTTGTGTGTTGTTTCCATCACGGTGTTGTGTATTTCTATTCTCCATCCACATATGAACATGTGAAAAGATAAACACATAAGCAGTATAATGTGATCCTTTATTGACAACGTTTCGCCCACGCAGTGGGCTTTATCGAGTCACAAACAGATCTACCTGGATAAAAGAAACAAGGGTATTTATAGGATTTAGTCAGGTGGAGAAAGCTGCATGTGACAGTCTTCAAAGTAGTGTGATAGTTAAAAACATAGTGTGACTTAAAGGACCTGCAGTGTACCATTCTTGAGTTCTAGGTGGGATAGCGTTGAAGACGTTTCTTGGCAATAGGTTCAGCTATGTTGTAGAAGCCGTTGTTCTGGTTGAAGTTGTTGGATATACAGATAAGTGATGATTCCAGGATTCTTCGGTATTGCGTGTTGTCTTCTCTGGCGATGAGTCTTGCGTTTCTGTAGTTGATTAAATGGTTGTGTGAATTTCGGTGTTGATCACAGGCATTTCTTGAGTCGTCAGATCTGCCTGCGTACTGGTGTTCTGAAATGTGTGTTTGGAGGTCTCTGGATGTTTCGCCGATGTATAATTTGCTGGAGTCATTACAAGGGATTGTGTATACCCCTGCCGTGGATTGAAGCTTGTCCTGTCTGTTACTGGTAATGTCCTTGATGGTTGTGGATGTGGAGGTAGATACTCGGAATGAGGTATTGGAAAAAATGTTGGAAACGTGTTTGGTAATGGAGTTGGTGGGGAGGACTATGTATCTCTTCTCAGCAGTGTCTTCTCTGGGTGTGTTGAAGATGTTTAATGCCCGTCGTCTGCAGTCTCTAATGAAGTGATGAGGATAGTGAAGTTTAGAAAAAACTTGCCCAATAAGGGAGCATTCTTCCTCAAGGAACTCACTGTGTTCAACACCGAAATTCACACAACCATTTAATCAACTACAGAAACGCAAGACTCATCGCCAGAGAAGACAACACGCAATACCGAAGAATCCTGGAATCATCACTCATCTGTATATCCAACAACTTCAACCAGAACAACGGCTTCTACAACATAGCTGAACCTATTGCCAAGAAACTTCTTCATCGCTATCCCACATAGAACTTAAGAATGGAACACTGCAGGTCCTTTAAGTTACCCGATGTATTAAACTATCACCTACTTTGAAGACTGTCACATGCAGCATTCTCCACCTGACTAAATCCTATAAATACCCTTGTTTCTGTCTGTGACTCGATAAAGCCCACTGCGTGGGCGAAACGTTGTCAATAAAGGATCACATTATACTGCTTATGTGTTTATTTTTCCATTGTGTCGGTATTTTATACCATTTATTTCCATATGAACATGTGGAGGAAAGACTATGTTTCAAGGGTCAGCAGCTGTTATTATCTTTGCGTCACCTGACAAGTATTTTTATTAACACATCGGACGTTTCCCACCAAGGCAGGTGACCCGAAAAAGAAGAAACACTCTCAGCATCACTCATTCCATCACTGTCTTGCCAGAGGCGTGCCGATACTACAGTTCAAAACTGCAAATATCCACCACCCCCCTTTCAAGTGCAGGCACTGTACTTCCCTCCTTCAGAGTGCAGGCACTGTACTTCCCTCCTTCAGAGTGCAGGCACTGTACTTCCCTCCTTCAGAGTGCAGGCACTGTACTTCCCTCCTTCAGAGTGCAGGCACTGTACTTCCCTCCTTCAGAGTGCAGGCACTGTACTTCCCTCCTTCAGAGTGCAGGCACTGCACTTCCCTCCTTCAGAGTGCAGGCACTGTACTTCCCTCCTTCAGAGTGCAGGCCCTGTACTTCCCTCCTTCAGAGTGCAGGCACTGTACTTTCCACCAGTCAATTACTAATAATTAATAATCCGGGGACGCAGAATCAGGTTAGCTAATTTTTTTTTTTTCACTGGTAACCTATTTTGAGCTCAATATTCTACTGGTGTAATAATATCTTTATTTCTACAAGTACATGCACAAGGTATACAGTCCTAGCTGACATCAGTGACATACTACTATATAGAAAGCCCCTTGTTATGCAGAGCATTTCGGGCAAATTAGGTCATTTTGTCCCAGGATGCGACCCACACCAGTCGACTAACACCCAGGTACCTATTTTACTGATGGGTGAAGAGGGACGGCAGGTATCTCATGGAAACACGTCCTAATGTTTTCCAGCCTTACCGGGGATCAACCCCCGGACCTCATTGTCAATATCAGAACTCAAAACACAGTCCAAGAGTGTCACCACCGCGTCAAGATAAGCAAACATTGGAACGGCAGTCTAGTGGATTCGAACGGTAGTCTATTAGTAATGAACGGCAGTCTAACAATTATTAACGGCAGTGTAGTAGTAATGAACGGTAGTGTAGTAGTAATGAACGGTAGTCTAGTAGTAATGAACAGTAGTCTAGTAGTTATGAACGGCAGTCTAGTAGTTATGAACGGCAGTCTAGTAGTTATGAACGGCAGTCTAGTAGTTTCCACTACTTTCATCCTAGCCAAGCATTGTTAACTTCTTTCAAAGGATAATGTTTCAATATCAGTTCCTAACAGATAAGAAGTTCGTAATCCAAGTAACTGGAGCTTCCCATCCCATCTTCGGATCAACTTTGATTTCCTCTCGTTTCTCATGTTCCCCATGGGTCAATAATAATAATAATAATAATAATAATAATAATAATAATAATAATAATAATAATAATAATAATAATAATAATAATAATAATAAATAATGAAGAGCTAAGCTTATGTCTGTCATTCAGCGTTGAATAAGTGACATAGATAAATAAGACAGATATAAGTGACAGATAAATAAGACACATATATGTGACATAGATAAATAAGACACATATAAGTGACATAGATAAATAAGACACATATAAGTGACATAGATAAATAATACACATATAAGTGACATAGATAAATAATACACATATAAGTGACATAGATAAATAAGACACATATAAGTGACATAGATAAATAAGACACATATAAGTGACATAGATAAATAAGACACATATAAGTGACATAGATAAATAAGACACATATAAGTGACATAGATAAATAAGACACATATGAGTGACATAGATAAATAAGACACATATAAGTGACATAGATAAATAAGACACATATAAGTGACATAGATAAATAAGACACATATAAGTGACATAGATAAATAAGACACATATAAGTGACATAGATAAATAAGACATATAAGTGACATAGATAAATAAGACACATATAAGTGACATAGATAAATAAGACACATATAAGTGACATAGATAAATAAGACACTTGTGCAACACAAGATATCCACACGAAGATATTGCACATATGTTTTATTCATGTGACATTCACTGTGAATAGAAAATACTTACTAAGATATTCTACAAGGTCTGGAGTTCCTTGTAGACAAGGAAGGCTTGATGGACGAGTGCAGTGAGAGAAGCCACGACTCTGGTGTCGGCGGACACATCTACTTCCCAGGGTCCGTCCACAGACCTGCCAAGACTCATATTAATGAAACCGAAGTAGCTTAAGAAGGCGAGAGTGGCGAGACCGAGGATTATAACATTAGTGATGTTGAGGGCCAGGAGGTTCGAGTAGGTAGTGGAGCGAGCCACTTCCACCAGCGTCACCAGAAGTTCAGTCACCACGTCGCCGCCTCCGTCAGTAGGTGTCTGCCACAGCTCACGAGGTTCTCTGTGTGCTGGAGAGGCCATGACACAGAGGGCAGTGGCGATGTAGGTGCTGAAGATGTAGAGAGACCTGAGGAGGTTCATGATAAAACAGTGTGGAGGAGACTGCCACCCGCACTACACTGCTGCCGTCCCCGCACTACACTGTGCCGTCCCCGCACTACACTGCTGCCGTCCCCGCACTACACCAGAACAATGTCTTGTCGTTCCAATAGGTCAACACCGTTATTGCAGCCTAAATGAGGACCAGGGAGGGGAAGGGGGTAAGCATGGGTGGTGTGTGTGGAGGGGAATGAGAGAGAGAGAGAGAACGGGAGGCAAGGGGCGAGGAAGAGATTGATAATGGGGTAGTATATCTGGAGAGGGTTCCGGAGGTCAACGCTCCCGCTGCCCGGTCTGTGACCAGGCCTCATGGTGGATCAGGGCCTGATCAACCAGGCTGTTACTATTGGCCGCACGCAAATCGACGTACGAGCCACAGCCCGGCTGGTCAGGTACTGACTTCAGGTGTCTGTCCAGTGCCTACTTGGAGACAACCAGGGGTCTATTGGTAATCCCCCTTATGTATGCTGGGAGGCAGTTGAAGAGTCTTGGGCCTCTGACACTTATTGTGTTGTCTCTTATAGTGCTAGTGGCGCCCCTGCTTTTCATTGGGGGGATGTTGCACCGTATGCCGAGTCTTTTGCTTTCATAGTTAGTGATTTTCGTGTGCAAGTTTGGTACTAATCCCTCTGGGATTTTCCGGGTGTATATAATAATGTATCTCTCCCGCCTGCGTTCTAGGGAGTACAGGTTGAGGAACTTCAAGCGTTCCCAGTAATTGAGGTGTTTATATCGTAGTTATGTGTACCGTGAAGGTTCTCTGTACATTTTCTAGGTCAGCAGTTTCACCTGCCTTGAAAGGTGCAGTTAGTGTGCAGCAATATTCCAGCCTAGATAGAACAAGCGACCTGAAGAGTGTCATCATGGGCTTGGCATCCCTGGTTTTGAAGGTTCTCATTATCCATCCTGTCATTTATCTAGCAGATGCGATTGCTACAGTGTTATGGTCTTTGAAGGTGAGATCTTCCGACATGATCACTCCCAGGTCTTTGACATTAGTTTTCGCATTATTGTGTGGTTGGAATTTGTTTTATACTCCGATGTAGTTTTAATTTCCTCACGTTTTCCATATCGGAGTAATTGAAATTTCTCATCATTGAATTTCATATTATTTTCTGTAGCCCATTTAAAGATTTGGTTGATATCCGCCTGGAGTCTTGCGGTGTCTTCAATGGTGGACACTGTCATGCAAATTCGGGTGTCATCTGCAAAAGAAGACACGGCGCTGTGGCTAATATCCCTGTCTATGTCAGATATGAGGATGAGGAACAAGATCGGAGTGAATACACATTGTTATTATATTCAAGAGGGAGCGTCAGGGGAATAGGAGGCAGCCAGATTTGAGCTGAGAAAAGCGAAAGCAATAGTTGTAATGTTTATAGAGCTCTCTGGCCGTCGAGAAATAGGGGTAAGTCCAATCCAATGGATCAAGAGCCCTTCATCAACAAAGCACCTCGCGTGAAGGGAGTAGTGGAGTAAAGAAGGGAGGGTGCACAAAGATGATGTCATCTTTATAGGGCGGAGCGGTAAACCAGCGGAAGGCCTCTGTCGTGTGACGAAAAGCTCCAGTTAGCGGGTATTATATGACAAACCTCTTTCAGAAAACACTTGTCCTGTTTCCTGACGAAGGAAACATCACCTGTTTTTGAAAACTCTCTAACAATGAGATGTAAACAGAGCAGAAAATGCCTGCAGACCTTTTTTTTTAAGCTTCAGGAACTGACGAGGAATTTCCCGTAAGCGAAAAAGGAACTTTTGTATCTGTCAGTACTGTGTCACATTTCACGATAACTCCTTGTGAATTATTCAGAACGAGGAGTTACCTGTAGGTTACCTGTAGTCGCTTCCAGGGGTCACAGCCCCCGCGGCCCGGTCCTAGACCAGGGCAGGCCTTTTGGTTACTGACCTGTTCAGTCTAGTTGTTAGTGTCCGCCGTCCGCTCGAATATATAGGAGAAAATGTCAGAGTCTAGGAAAAAACAAATCTAATCTAGTGTACCCTCCACTAACCTGACCTAACCTACCCTAACCTGACCTGAACTAGCTTACTCCATTTTGACCTGACTCAGGAAATCGTAATGACACGATTGCAAATAAACTATGGTACGGGTGGAGATTGACCTGACCTGCCATGTCCCTCTTCCCCCCCTCCCAACCCCTCCCCCCCCGGCTTCTTACTGTCACAAGAGGCTTGACCTTCCGACCAGTCACGATACTTCCCCTCACTCTTTACTGTATATACAATAAAACTTAAACTAATCTTTTATGGAGTAAAGGACTCCGCGTTTTAACTACGTAGATGGTGGTCTTAATGACCCTGGCATTCTTTATGGCCTTTCAAAAAAGAAAGGATAACAAGTCGATCTCAAGACCAGATTCTCCAGCTGGAGAGAGTAAGAAAAAAAATCCTCACGGAAGCAGAGTCTCAGAACCCATTACCTCATCATACCACAGGAATCATAACATAGGAATCACACCACAAGAATCATAATACAGGAATCATACCACAGGAATCACACCACAAGAATCATAATACAGGAATCATACTACAGGAATCACACCACAAGAATCATAACACAGGAATCATACCACAGGAATCACACCACAAGAATCATAATACAGGAATCATACTACAGGAATCACACCACAAGAATCATAACACAGGAATCATACCACAGGAATCACACCACAAGAATCATAACACAGGAATCATACTACAGGAATCACACCACAAGAATCATAATACAGGAATCATACTACAGGAATCACACCACAAGAATCATAACACAGGAATCATACCACAGGAATCACACCACAAGAATCATAACACAGGAATCAATACTTTCAGGAATCATACACAGGAATCACACCACAAGAATCATAACACAGGAATCATACCACAGGAATCACACCACAAGAATCATAACAACACAGAAAACCCGAATCATAACACAGGATATCAAGGTCACCACAAGAATCATACAAGAATCTATTGGAATCATACTACAGTTGCAATCATCAGCCAAAAGAGAATACATAGATTACAGGAATCTCATCTACAGGAATCACACCACAAGAATCATAACACAGGAATCATACCACAGGAATCACACCACAAGAATCACAACACAGGAATCATACTACAGGAATCACACCACAAGAATCATAATACAGGAATCATACTACAGGAATCACACCACAAGAATCATAACACAGGAATCATACCACAGGAATCACACCACAAGAATCATAACACAGGAATCATACCACAGGAATCACACCACAAGAATCATAACACAGGAATCATACCACAGGAATCACACCACAAGAATCATAACACAGGAATCATACTACAGGAATCACACCACAAGAATCATAACACAGGAATCATACCACAGGAATCACACCACAAGAATCATAACACAGGAATCATACCACAGGAATCACACCACAAGAATCATAACACAGGAATCATACCACAGGAATCACACCACAAGAATCATAACACAGGAATCATACTACAGGAATCACACCACAAGAATCATAACACAGGAATCATACCACAGGAATCACACCACAAGAATCATAACACAGGAATCATACCACAGGAATCACACCACAAGAATCATAACACAGGAATCATACCACAGGAATCACACCACAAGAATCATAACACAGGAATCATACCACAGGAATCACACCACAAGAATCATAACACAAGAGCTCATGGTATGAGAGGTAAAAGGATGCCTACAAGTGTATTGGGAATCATGTTTAAGTTTGTCAAGTCTTCAGAGCTCAGACATGAGTGAGAATGCTGACATGAGATTTTTTTCTACAGCAGTAATCTCGTTCATCTTTTTATTTTGTTCATATTGTGACTTTGTGCATCAACACATTGACTTAGACGATAAGGCATTTCAGGTGTGTGTCTACCTACCTGGAGTCTACCTGGAGGGCATTCCGGGGATCGACGTCCCCGCGGCCCGGTCTATGACCAGGCCTCCCGGTGGATCAGGGCCTGATCAACGAGGCTGTTACTGCTGGCTGCACGTAGTCCAACGTACGAACCACAGCCCGGCTGATCTGGCACTGACTTTAGGTATCTGTCCAGCTCCCTCTTGAAGGCAACCAGAGGTCTACTGGTAATGCCCCTTATGGCTGGTGGGAGGCTGTTGAACAGTCTTGGGCCCCGGACACTTATTGTGTTTTCTCTTAGTGTACCAGTGGCGCCCCTACTTTTCACTGGGGGTACGTTGCACCGTCTGCAAAGTCTTTTGCTTTCGTATGGAGTGATTTCTGTGTGTATATTAGTGACCAGTCCCTCCAGAATCTTCCAGGTGTAGATTATGATATATCTCTATCGCCTGCGCTCCAGTGAATATAAGTCTAGTGCTTCCAGGCGTTCCCAATAGTTAAGGTGTTTGATGGAACTTATACGTGCAGTAAAGGTTCTCTGTACATTCTCTAGATCTGCAATTTCACCTGTCTTGAATGGGGATGTTAATGTACAGCAGTATTCCAGCCTAGAGAGAACAAGTGATTTAAAAAGGATCATCATTGGCTTGGCATCTCTTGTCTTGAATGTTCTCATTATCCATCCTCTCAGTTTCCTCGCAGATGTGATAGTGGCATTGTGTGGTCCTTGAAGGTGAGGTCTTCGGACATTACCACACCCAGGTCCTTCACATTGCTTTTCCGCTCTATTGTGTGATTGGAGTTTGTAATATACTCAGTCCTAGTTATTATTTCCTCCAGTTTTCCATAACGGAGTAGTTGGAATTTGTCTTCATTGAACATCATATTGTTCTCTGTTGCCCATTGGAAAACTTGGTTTATATCTTCTTGGAGATTGCCGTGACCTCAATGGATGACACTCTCATGCAGATCCTAGTATCATCTGCAAAGGATGATACAGTGCTATGGTTTACATCTGTCTATGTCTGATACGAGAATGAGGAACAGGATAGGTGCGAGTACTGTACCTTGTGGAACAGAGCTCTTTACTATGGCAGCATCCGATTTAAATCTGTTTACCACTACTCTTTGTGTTCGATTGGTTAGAAAGTTGAAGATCCATCTGCCTACTTTGCCAGTTATCCCTTTAGCACGCATTTTGTGTGCTATTACACCATGATCGCACTTGTCAAAGACTTTTGCAAAATCTGTGTATACTACATCTGCATTCTGCTTGTTTTCCAGAGTATCTAAGACCATATCATAGTGGTCTAGCAGTTGCGAGAGGCAGGAGCGACCTGCTCTGAAACCATGTTGCCCTGGATTGTGCAATTTTTGGGAGTCCAGGTGGTTTGCTATTCTGCTTCTTAGAACTCTTTCAAAGATTTTTATGATATGGGACGTTAAAGCTATTGGTCTATAGTTCTTAGCTATTGCTTTGCTGCCACCTTTATGGAGTGGGGCTATATCCGTTGTTTTTAGTGACTGTGGAATCTCACCTGTGTCTATGTTCCTTCTCCATAGTATACTTAGAGCCCGTGAGAGGGGTTTCTTGCAGTTCTTAATGAACACAGAGTTCCACGAGTCTGGGCCTGGGGCTGAGTGCATGGGCATGTTGTCGATGGTTTTCTCAAAGTCTAGAGGAGTTAGGGTTATGTCAGAAATTTGGCATACATTGGCAGGGTTTTGAGGCTCATTCATGAAAAAAATTGTTTGGATTGTCTATCTTTAGACGGATTAGTGGTTTGCTGAACACAGAGTCATATTGAGATTTCAGTATCTCACTCATTTCTTTGTTGTCATCTGTGTAAGATCCGTCTTGTCTGAGCAGGAGCCCTATACTAGAAGTGGTTTTTGCCTTGTTTTTGGCATATGAAAAGAAATATTTCGAATTTCTTTCAATTTCACTAATCGCTTTTAGCTCCTCTTGTCTCTCCTGGATCCTGTATGAGTCCTTTAACTTTAGCTCAATATGTTCCACTTCCCTGGTTAGCGCTTCCTTCCGTGACTCAGATAGTCCAGCATTCTTGAGGAACTCAGTGATTATTCGTCTTCTCCTGTATAGGGAGCGTCTCTCTCCTGTTTACTTCTTCTCTTCTTTTATCTTAGAGGAATATGCCTTGAGCATACTTCAGCTACCAGGTGGTTGATATTTTCAAGGCACTGGTTAGGGTCCATGTAATTTAAGATATCTTACCAACATGTTTCATTTAGGTCATAGTTTACCAGATCCCAGTTGATGTTCTTGTTGTTGAAGTTGAACTTGGTAAAGGTACCCTCATAGCTATATGCGTTTTGCTGATCAGGACTCCTGTGCATGTACGTCTGGACTTCAATTAGATTGTGATCAGAATTTGTTGTTTTTGATATTGTTATGTTTCTTACCAGGTCCTCATTATTTGTGAAGATAAGGTCTAGTGTGTTCTCTAGTCTCGTTGGCTCCACTATCTGCTGACTTAGGGTGTGTTTGTTGCAGAAATTCAGCAGCTCATGTGTGTGTGACTCTTCATGTGAGCTGCCTCCCTTCAGGGATTATTTCTGCTACAACATTATTTGCTATATTCTTCCATTTTGTATGTCTAAGATTGAAGTCACCAAGCAGCAAGATGTTTGGGGATGGAGCTGGAAGGTGCTACTCACCTATTTGTGGTTGTGTGTATGAGTGTGTGTGTATGTGTGTGTGTGTGCGTGTGTGTGTGTGTGCGTGTAAGTGTGTGTGTGTGTGTGTGTGTGTATGAGTGTGTGTGTGTGTGTGTGTGTGTGTGTGTGTGTGCGTGTGTGTGTGTGTGTGTGTGTGTGTGTGTGTGTGTGTGTGTGTGTGTGTGTGTGTGTGTGTGTGTGTGTAAGTGTGTGTGTGTGTGTGTGTGTGTGTATGTGTGTGTGTGTTTGTGTGTGTGTGTGTAAGAGTGTGTGTGTGTGTGTGTATGTGTGTGTGTGTGTGTGTGTGTGTATGTGTGTGTGTATGTGTGTATGTGTGTGTGTGTATGTGTGTACTCACCTAGTTGTGGTTGTGTGTGTGTGTGTGTGTGTGTAAGAGTGTGTGTGTACTCACCTAGTTGTACTCACCTAGTTGTGGTTGCAGGGGTCGAGACATAGCTCCTGGCCCCGCCTCTACACTGGCCGCTACTGGGTCACTCTCCCTGCGCCATGAGCTTTATCATACCTCTTCTTAAAGCTATGAATGCATCCTGCCTCCACTACATCGCTTCCCAAGCTATTCCACTTCCCGACCACTCTGTGACTGAAGACGTGCCTGGTGTTATACTCACCCCAAGATCTTTTTCCTTGATTGAGGTTTGTAGTCTCTGGCCCCCTAGACTGTACTCCGTCTGCGTTCTTCTTTGCCCTTCCTCAATCTTCATGACTTTGCACTTGGTTGGGTTGAACTCCAGGAGCCAATTGCTGGACCAGGCTTGCAGCCTGTCCAGATCCCTTTGTAGTTCTGCCTGGTCCTGCCTGGTCCTGCCTGGTTCTGCCTGGTCCTGCCTGTGTGTGTATGTGTGTGTGTGTGTGTGTATGTGTGTGTGTGTGTGTGTGTGTGTGTGTGTGTATGTGTGTGTGTGTGTATGTGTGTGTGTGTACTCACCTAGTTGTACTCACCTAGTTGTGGTTGCAGGGGTCGAGACATAGCTCCTTGCCCCGCCTCTTCACTGGCCGCTACTGGGTCACTCTCCCTGCGCCATGAGCTTTATCATACCTCTTCTTAAAGCTGTGTATAGAACCTGCCTCCACTACATCGCTTCCCAAGCTATTCCACTTCCCGGACACTCTGTGACTGAAGAAATATTTCCTAACATCCCTGTGATTCATTGAGTCTTCAACTTCCAACCGTGTCCCCTTGTTTGCTGTGTCCCATCTTGGAACATTCTGTCTCTGTCAACCTTTTTCAATTCCTCTCAGTATTTTATATGTCGTTATCATGTCCCCCTACTCTCCTGTCCTCTAGTGTCGTCAGGTCGATTTCCCTTAACCTCTCCTCGTAGGACATACCCTTAGCTCGGGACTAGTCTTGTTGCAAACCTTTGCACTTTCTCTAGTCTTTACGTGCTTGATAAATGTGGGTTCCAAACTGGTGCTGCATACTCCAGTATGGGCCTAACGTACACAGTGTACAGGTCCTGAACGATTCTTTATTAAGATGTCGGAATGCTGTTCTTAGGTTTGCTAGGCGCCCGTATGCTGCAGCAGTTATTTGGTTGATGTGAGCCTCAGGAGATGTGCCTGGTGTTATACTCACCCCAAGATCTTTTTCCTTGATTGAGGTTTGTAGTCTCTGGCCCCTAGACTGTACTCCGTCTGCGGTCTTCTTTGCCCTTCCCCAATCTTCATGACTTTGCATTGGTTGGAGTTGAACTCCAAGGAGCCAATTGCTGGACCAGGCTTGCAGCCTGTCCAGATCCTTTGTAGTTCTGCCTGGTCCTCTTCCGATTGAATTCTTCTCATCAACTTCACATCATCTGCAAACAGGGACACTTCGAGTCTATTCCTTCCGTCATGTCTTCACAAACACCAGAAACAGCACCGGTTCTAGGACTGACCCTGTGGAACCCCACTCGTCACCGGCGCCCACTCTGACACCTCGCCACAGACCATGACTCGCTGCTGTCTTCCTGCAGATATTCCCTGATCCATTGAGTGCCTTCCTGTTATCCCTGCCTGATCCTCCAGCTTCTGCACTAATCTCTTGTGTGGGACTGTGTCAAACGCCTTCTTACAATCCAAGAATATGCAATCTACCCACCCTCTCTCTCTCTTGTCTTACTGCTGTCACCCTGTCATAGAACACCAGTAGGTTTGTGACACAGGATTTCCGTCCCTGAAACCGTGTTGGCCGTCGTTGATAAGCTCATTCCTTTCAGGTGCTCCACCACTCTTCTGATAATCTTCTCCATGACCTTGCATACTATACATGTCAGTGACACTGGTCTGTAGTTTAATGCTACGTTTCTGTCTCCTTTTTAAAAATTGGAACTACATTTGCTGTCTTCCATACCTCTGGTAGTTGCCCTGTTTCGATAGACGTGTTGAAGATTGTTGTTAGGGGTACACATAGCTCCTCTGCTCCTCTCTCAGGACCCATGGAGAAATGTTGTCCGGCCCCATCGCCTTTGAGGTATCTAGCTCGCTTAGTAGCCTCTTCACTTCCTCCTCAGTTGTGTGTATCGTGTCCAGCACCTGATGGTGTACCCTACCTCTCCTCCTTTCTGGAGGCCCTTCTATTTCCTCTGTGAACACCTCTTTGAATCTCATGTTGAGCTCCTCACACACTTCGTGTCATTTCTGTGACCTTCCCCTCTTCTTCCTCTCAGTCTGCTTGTTTCCCTCTTCTTCCCCTCAGTCTGCTTGTTTCCCTCTTCTTCCTCTCAGTCTGCTTGTTTCCCTCTTCTTCCTCTCAGTCTGCGTGTTTCCCTCTTCTTCCTCTCAGTCTGCTTTTTCCCATCTTCCCCTCAGTCTGCTTGTTTCCCATCTTCCCCTCAGTCTGCTTGTTTCCCATCTTCCCCTTAGTCTGCTTGTTTCCCATCTTCCCCTTAGTCTGTTTGTTCCCCCTCTTCTTCCCCTCAGTCTGCTTGTTTCCCATCTTCCCCTTAGTCTGCTTGTTTCCCATCTTCCTCTTAGTCTGTTTGTTCCCCCTCTTCTTCCCCTCAGTCTGCTTGTTTCCCCTCTTCTTTCACTCACACTTCACACTTTTTTCTCTGCCTCTCCTTTCATTTAACTTCCTTCATGTTCTCCGCTTCTTTCACATACCTTCATTCCTGTCTTCTTATGCCTACCTTCATTCCTGTCTTCTTATGCCTACCTTCCTTCTTTTCCTCCTTCCTTTATTACTTCCCTCCTTTCCTTCCTTCATTCCTTCATTCATGCATTCCTTCCTTCCTTCCTTTATGTTTTTTCCTTCATTCATTCCTCTCTTCATTCTTTCCTTTATTTATTCCTTCATTCATTCATTCCTTCCCTCAATCATTCATTCCTTCCTTCCTTACCTCCTTAATTACTTTCATTTCTTCCTTCCTTCATTCATTCCTCTCTTCATTCTTTCCTTCATTTATTCCTTCATTTATTCATTCCTTCCCTCATTCCTTCCTTCCATCCTTCCTTACCTACCTTAATTCCTTCCTTCAGTCCTTCCTTCCATCTTTTCCTGGCTTATTCCTTCACATACTAGACATTAACTCATTAGAGTGAGTGTCTGCTGAGTGCTAGTGGAACCCTCTCTCTCTCTCCCTCTCTCTCTC
Source organism: Cherax destructor (assembly GCA_009830355.1). Classification (NCBI taxonomy): domain Eukaryota; kingdom Metazoa; phylum Arthropoda; class Malacostraca; order Decapoda; family Parastacidae; genus Cherax; species Cherax destructor. The sequence goes on along the minus strand of WNWK01027963.1, from coordinate 4,696 downwards.
CTATGTCTCCCCTCACCCCTCCTCCATCTCTTCCCTCCCCTCTCTCGTCTCCCCTCTCTCCTCTCCTTGCATTACCTCAACCATCGCACACCTATCGATTCACCATGACTGTCTACCACCCTAGACACACACACACACACACACAGTGTCACTTACGTGTATAGTATACAAAGTAATGGAGAAGATTATCAGGAGGAGAGTGGTGGAGCACCTGCAACGGAACAAGATTATAAACGACAACCAGCACGGATTCATGGTAGGCAAATCCTGTGTCACAAACGTTCTGGAGTTTTATGACAAGGTAACAGAAGTAAGACACGAGAGAGAGAGGGGTGGGTTGACTGCATTTTCTTGGACTGCAAGAAAGCTTTCGACACAGTTCCTCATAAGAGATTAGTGCAGAAGTTAGAGGATCAGGCACGTATAACAGGAAGGGCACTGCAATGGATCAGAGAATACCTGACAGGGAGGCAACAATGGGTCATGGTACGTGATGAGGTATCACAGTGGGCGCCTGTGACAAACGAGGTCCCACAGGGGTCAGTCCTAGGACCAGTGCTATTCTTGGTATATGTGAATGACATGACGGACGGGATAGACTTAAAAGTGTCTCTGGTCGCAGACGATGTGAAGTTAATGAGGAGAATTAAATCAGATGAGGATCAGGCAGGACTTCAAAGAGACCTGGACATACTGGACACCTGGTCCAGCAACTGGCTTCTCGAATTTAACCCCGCCAAATGCAAAGTCATGAAGATCGGGGAAGGGCAAAGAAGACTGCAGACAGAGTATAGGCTAGGTGGTAAAAAACTGCAAACCTCGCTCAAGGGGAAAGATCTTGGGGTGAGTATAACACCAAGCACGTCTCCGGAAGCACACATCAACCAGATAACTGCTGCAGTATACGGGCGCCTGGCAAACCTGAGAATAGCGTTCCAATACCTTAGTGTTGCATGCAAAGAGTATGTAACCTTTATTCGGAGTATGTTAAACACACCCACATAGGCTTCCCTCCAACCAGCGAACCATCGTTAAGGGTTTGGCGATGGGGCCCCATCATCAAATCAACGACTCGGTTCAGCCAATTAAAATGCGAGTTTAACAATGACAAAGGTGACGTGGATACCACTCACAGTTTGTCATTGGAATTCCTGCATAGAGCTGGTTGTGGAAGGTTGTCTGTCTTTTGGCTGCTGTTTAGCCTTGACAACTGTGGCGTGCACTAAATACTACTCTTTTTGTATATAGTGTAAATAATTGTAAAGCCCTTTTGTAATATTGGTGAAGGAAAAGACAAAAGTCTGATATTAATCTAACTGCTTGGTGAAGGAAATACAAATTCTAAAGCATCTTCTACTGTGTTTCTTTGCTCCAAGCTCCCTTTTACACTCAGGATAACAGGCCATTGAACCTGAGGTTGTAATACTTAGTAAGGAATCATTCAAGACACTGTACACCGTGTACGTCAGGCCCATACTAGAGTATGCAGGGCCAGTTTGGAACCCGTACCTGGTCAAGCACATCAAGAAATTAGAGAAAGTGCAAAGGTTTGCAACAAGGCTAGTTCCAGAGCTAAAGGGAATGTCCTACGAAGAAAGGTTAAGGGAAATCGGCCTGACAACACTGGAGGTCAGGAGGGTTAGGGGGAAACATGATAACGACATACAAAATTCTGTGGGGAATGGACAAGGTGGATAGAGACAGGATGATCCAGAGAGGGGACACAGAAACAAGGGGTCACAATTGGAAGTTAAAGACTCAGATGAGTCAAAGGGATGTTAGGAAGTATTTCTTCAGCCATAGAGTAGTCAGGAAGTGGAATAGTCTAGCAAGTGATGTAGTGGAGGCAGGAACCATCCATAGTTTTAAGACGAGGTTTGATAAAGCTCATGGAGCAGGGAGAGATTGGACCTAGCTGCAATCAGTGAACAGGCGGGGTCAGGAGCAATGAATTGACCCCTGCAACCGCAAATAGGTGAGTATACACACACAAAGACTCAGAGTGTCAGAGAATGGAAAAGGTACAGAAGGCAAAGCACCCAAGTAAACAAAGAGATTAGCAGAAGAGCTAGAAACGAATATGCACAGGTACGGAGGGAGGCCCAGAAACAGTACGAAAATGGCATAGCATCGAAAGTTAAGTCCGACCCGAAACTGATGTACAGTCACATCAGAAGGATGTGACTGTACAGTCAAGCACCAGGTGATAAGGCTGAGGAGAGATGATGGGGAACTCACAAGTAATGATCAAGAGGTATGTGAGGAGCTCAACTTGAGGTTTAAGGAAGTATTCACAGTGGAGGAAGGAAGGCAGCTGGGTAGACAGGATGGGGTGTGTCACCAACAAGGGATATATCAAGTGCTAGAGGGCATACACACAAATGAGGAGGAGGTGAAGCAGTTACTCAGTGACCTTGATACTTCAAGGGCGATGGGTCCGGACAATATCTCCCCGTGGGTTCTTTGGGAAGGAGCTGAGGTACTGAGTGTGCCACTTACCATAATATTCAACACATCCCTTGAAACTGGGCAGCTACCTGAGGTATGGAAAAAGGCCAACGTAGTCCCCATCTTTAAAAAAAGGAGACAGAAAAGAGGCACTAAACTATAGACCGGTGTCACTTACATGTATAGTGTGCAAAGTCCTGGAGAAAATCATCAGGAAAAGAATGGTGGAGCATCTGGAGGTGAACAGGATAATAAACACCAGACAACACGGATTCCGGGAAGGCAAATCCTGTGTAACAAACCTCCTGGAGTTCTATGATAAAGTAACAGAGGTAAGGCAAAAGAGAGAGGGGTGGGTTGATTGCATTTTCCTGGACTGAAGGAAGGCCTTCGACACAGTTCCTCACATGAGATTAGTAAAGAAGTTGGAAGAACAAGCATGTATAACAGGAAGGGCACTGGAATGGATCAGGGAATACCTCACAGGGAGGCAACAATGGGTCATGGTGCGTGATGAGGTATCACAGTGGCCACCTGTGATGAGCGGTGTACCGCAGGGGTCAGTCCTAGGACCAGTGTTATTCTTGGTATATGTAAATGACATGATGGACGGGATAGACTCAGAAGTGTCTCTGTTCGCAGATGATGTGAAATTAATGAGAAGAATCACATCGGAAGAGGACCAAGCAAGACTTGACAAGATCTGGACAAGCTTGACATCTGGTCTAGCAACTGGCTTCTTGAATTCAATCCCACGAAATGAAAAGTCATGAAAATAGGAGAAGTGCAAAGAAGACCGCTGACAGAATACAGGCTAGGCGGACAAAGGCTACAAACCTCGTCAAAGGAGAAAGACCTTGGGGTGAGTATAACGCCAAGCATGTCTCTGGAGGCACACATCAACCAGATAACTGCGGCAGCATTTGGGCGACTGGCAAACCTAAGATTAGTGTTCCGTTACCTTAACAAGGAATCGTTCAAGACACTGTACACCGTGTACGTCAGGCCCATACTAGTCTGGAACTCACACCTGGTCAAGCATGTAAAGAAACTAGAGAAAGTGCAAAGGTTTGCGACAAGGTTAGTTCCACAACTCAGGGGACTGTCCTATGAAGAAAGGTTAGGGAAATAGGACTAACAACACTGGAGGAAAGAAGGGTCAGAGGAGACATGATAACGGCCTACAAAATACTGCGGGGAATCGACAAGGTAGACAGTGACAGGATGTTCCAAAGAGGAAACACAGAAACAAGGGGACACAACTGGAAGCTGAAGACTCAGATGAGTCAACGGGATGTTAGGAAGCATTTCTTCAGCCATAGAGTAGTCAGGAAATGGAATAGTCTAGAGAAAGATATAGTGGAGGCAGGAACCATACATAGTTTTAAGACAAGGTATGATAAAGCTCATGGAGCAGGGAGAGCAGGGACCCAGTAGCGGACAGCGAAGAGGTGGGGCCAGGAGCTGAGTCTCGACCCCTGCAACCACAATTAGGTGAGTACAATTAGGTGAGTACACACAAGGGTTTCACACCTTCGGAAAGCTGATCTGACACATCCTCTCTCCCTCCCTCCCCCATAAACATACCCCTGTCTCTATCGCCTCCCCTCACTCATCCCCCTCTCCCACTTCCCCTCCCAGACCTTTCCGCTCTTCCACCCACCCACTTCCCTACACTCTCACTCTACCTCGCACACTCCCTTGCCCCCTGACTGACTCTCCCCCTCTCTCTCCCCACCTCTCTCTCTCTCCCTATCTCTCTCTGTCTCCCCATCTCTCTCCCCATCTCTCTCTCCTCATCTCTCTCTCACTCTCCCCAGCTCTCCCTCTCCCATCTCTCTCCCCATCTCTCTCCCTCTGCCCATCCCTCTCTCTCTCCAGCTCTCCCTCCCTCCCATCTCTCCCTCTCTTCTTATCTCTCTTTCTCTACTCTTCCCTCCCCCTTCTCCTGGTCCCCGAATTCTCTCTCTCTCTCTCTCTCTCTCTCTCTCTCTCTCTCTCTCTCTCTCTCTCATATCTCTCTCCCTCCTTCTCTCTTCCCCAAATCCTTCTCTCTCTTCTCCTCTCTCTCTCTCTCTCTCTCTCTCTCTCCTCCCTCTTCTTCTCTTTTCTCCTCCTCCCTTCTCCCTCTCCCCACATCCTCTCTCCCTCTCTTCCCCTCTCTCTCTCTCTATCTCTCTTCTCTCCCTTCCCTTCTCCTAGTCCCCAAATTCTCTCTCTCTCTCTCTCTCTCTCTCTCTCTCTCTCT